>OX422207.1:127853048-128008048 GCA_949130495.1 Sambucus nigra | reverse complement strand
TGAGAGATACATAGTTCTGAGGCCGATTCTAAGAAAAAAAATGAAGCCAAGTCTCAACTTCCTCTGACCCCCATACTTCTATCTATAATTCATCCTCCTCCACTCCTTACATACCTAGATTTAGCTGAGTAAAAAGTTATGATTTCATTGAGTAGCGATGCAATGTCAATTGCATTTTCCAAAGACTCCTTGTCTTCCCTTCATCCTCGGGCTATAGCCTTTTAGATATTCCAAAACCTCGTATGTGATGAGATAAATATAAGGTCGACTCTTTTTAAGTGGCTATATGAGTTCCATTTGATCGTATTGACAAGGGTGAAATAGATTAATAAAGAAATCATGGCCTCCCCATCACTTTGTCTTATCAATAGGGGGATCCTAAGCCTGAGGTATATAATATCTCTAACAGAGAGTCAAAGGAAGAAGTTGCAATTATTGTGACCCTTATGGAAATTCTTATCTCAACCATAACTGAGGCGGAGTTCAGAAGTTGCAACCAACGCGAAAAGGATCCGATCGTTAAGGAGAATGAGGGAAAAGAATAATTAGAGTATGTGTTGGACATACATGTGTCATCATCCATACCTAGTGACAAACATGAGACCGGTCTCATTATTTGGAGACACTTATATGGTTTCAAGTCCTCTATTAATATGAGAGTTCCCTCAGAGGATGAGTGTGCGCTTAGAAACAAAGTTAAAGGAAAAGTAGTTATTTATGAGTAGATATTAAAGATCGACTTACGTCTGCTAACTCGTCTATCATGTACATCCTCGCATTTACTGGAGTGTCCCCTTCCAAGATGATACCCAACGATTGAAGGACACTAATTGGGGTTGCTAAGCTTTGGGGAATAGAATATGAGGAAGACATCCCAGTTAATGTTTTTTAGGCATGCTATACCATTTCCATAACGAAGGTTGCCCCATGTTACTACCATTTCATAGCTCGTCGCCCCGATAGGAAACTTTTTCATCTCAACCAAACTTTCCACCATGATTGGAAGTCTCCCTAATTCTTTATATCATGGGACTGGGAGTTTGATAGCAATGTAACCTCAGTGGTAGACGAGAAGAGAGTCCTTAGGAAATGGGACAAAGTTTCAATGTTAGCCATGATGGATCATGTCTTAAACATTAAGACGAGGAAAAATATTGACAAACTACACGGCAAGGGAAAAAAGAGGGGCCATATTATTTTTAAAGACCCGATGGTCCCTGACTTGCTTTAATGCACTGGGTTGGTGGTGTAACCCCTTATCAAATGTCATAATAACTTATTTAAAAACATTTAACTTTACTATGGTTCGATTTTTTCATAGTCGATACTTATTAATTTGTTCTTTTTTTTCAAATAGTCTAGAAGGCATTACCGACTAGGTTCGGGAGATGGAAGATCCAATAACATGCAAGATCCTAGCCCATCTGCTGGGAAAAACCATAACATTGGCATAACCTTGGTAAAAGTCAACTATAATCAAGCCCGACGCTATCGAGGGGTCCAAGAAAATAAAAAATGACCCTGAAGGCACTTCTGCTAATCCTCCCCTCCAGAAAAAGAAAAAAAGATGCCACTCAGATGCAAACTACTAACCCCATCATCCCCACAGTAAATGGCACTATAGTAGCTGCTCATTTGGCCTAACTCCATTATCGAGAGTCAACTAAGGGTCTGACAGGCTATTGTTGCGATTGTCCTGTAGTGTAACAATCACTACTTTGATGACCAAGACCTTTTTTTATTCTTTAACTTTGTTTCACCCATGCCTAGGATTTTATCTCTTGCTCCGTGTAATTTATAATTATGTAGAACCCTAGGGAATTTGAATAAAAAATTTATGGATCATTATCGATAATTTTATAGTCTTGTGGCATTTTGTGAGAATTTATTATATTTTCTAATGAAGTTAAGGGTCATTCAAATGAGATTCTTACCTCGTTCGAATGAATCCTCGCTGGTTCAAACGCTCAGACTTCCTCGTTTGAAATATTTTTTTAATAAAGTTGTGACACCCCGACTAATTAAATACCGGGTAGCTACTCCTTTATTAAATTAATACAAAATGTCAAGTTGGTCCAGTTAACAGCATTACTGTCGAAAACATTTTAATCATTACTAACCACCTAGTATTTAAAAAGAAAGATGTCAAATATTAAATTAAGTCTGATTAACATACAATAAAAGAATTATGAAAGAATATCATAACCATACACCATAAAGTCTCAATAAAGTAACCAACAATTAATAATAAGTCCGGAGGAAAACCCCTCACAACAATCCCACCACTGAAATAAATAAAACAGTATATCCTGAATTAATTACATGCCAACAATCGGAATAACTGAAATATGAAATGTCTCTAATAGAAATGGACGACATGCCCTACAAATGATGAAAACTGAATAGAGTCAAGACAAAAGAAACGTCTACTAGCAAGGCCCTGTAACTTCCACAAACAGCTACAGCTCGTCTCCTGAATGGAAATCCTATGCATGGTGTCCTTGTGGCTGGGCACCTAAAAGGTTTTTACAAAAATTGATTTGAAAGCAAACGGGTCAGAGCCCGAAAGTGGAGGGTATTTTAAAAACAGCAAGTGCTTTAATAACATTAAAACAAAGAATGCAAAATACATGTTAGGACGTGCTCTCACATGAAATACTCACCTCTCGTCTAATCGTGCACTCCTAACGTACATCTAAGTGGTATTTATATTTAACTAAACCGACATAATTTCTAACCCATATACTCGATTCACAATATGAATTCCCAATGTTATCACTTGAATATATAGCTTTACTTAAACTCATATTCTCAATTATTAGCATTACCATTTACTGGAGGTTATCCCCTTATTTATATTCTCAAGGAGTTACTATAAATTATTCTCATAATTAAACATGACAAGTCTGTTAATTTAACCGTATATCATTCACATCATAAATATACAATACAAGCACCCCAAGACTAAGCTGCGGTGCACACATACTCTGCTATCCATCCCGGTACATCACGTACATAAGGATCACGCATTCTGAATTTCTCAGGAATCGTTCTCAGATAACAACAATCACAAAAAATGGAGGCGAACACACTCACATCACATGGGTCACACACATACCTACGCTCCCATGATCAGCAGACTTATTAACTTCCCAATAAGTCCTTCTCTGACCTATGTCCTCGAGGTACCAATCTATATCCCCCCGTAGGCACACAAAGAATAGATGGCCCTAAGCGAACGCAAACCTCCCGTAATAGCAAGCATGGTAGGTATGTCATACACATAAAATCATATACATATACTAAGCATACACACATCTTAGTAATTACCATATATTATTAGTGGTATACTTCTCATTCTCATACCAACTTATAATGTTACACAATTCTCATATACCCGGTTAATAAAAATATTTAAGTCGTCAATAATCCTCACATCATATATAGTCACTAGCGTCCTAATCCACAAATATCATTTGGTTCACTCCTCATTATATCCCAATTCTCACAATTATACCAAGTAGTTAACAAGGGAAGGTTATCTCTACAATTAAATATGGTCACGGGACACTAGAAATCGAATCAGGCCAAAAAGGCCAATCTGTCAACTCGTTAAAAGTCTCGTTCGAACGAAGTGGGCATCTAACGAGATCTCTATCGAACGAAAGGCATCGAATGAACATCCCACTCATTAGAAGTCAAACTATAAACTCTTTAGAAGCTCGTTCGAACGACCTGGGCAGGCCCTCTGACGAGGTTACAGTTTCGAGCCCAGAATTCTCCTTTTTCGCTTTTCCCAATTGTCTTCACCTCTAATCTCATGTAAACATCATTCCAACAGTAGTTAAAGGTTTCTAATCATTCCTAAACATACTTAAGTCGTATAATAACATTTATATGGGGTCAAATCATCCTAAACCACATCTAATCATCAAATCTCCCCAATTTTTCCCAAATCTCATGAACATGAACCCTAGAAATTTAAAGTCATCAATAGACATAATTAAATCCGTTTTTGTGATATAAAAGATGTATTTCTATCAGAATAATCACCCAAACATAATTATACATGCAATTTCCTTATCAAAATGTGAATTTCTAATTCCAATTCAATGGGTTTTTGTCAATCTCCCAAAATAATGCAAATTTTTATAAATTTCTAAGCATGGAAGAAACATTCGTTGTAAATGACGTAATTAAACCACTTGCCTTGGATTTTTCTCTGAATTTGGTGTTGAATTGATGAAGGTTGTTCTCTCCTTTTTCTTTTAAGGTTGAAGGTTGAAGATGGAGGTTGTGTTTCTCTTTTTGGGGACTTCTCCTAACCTCTCCTAAAAATCCCGTTGCCCTAAACTCAGTTAATTACTGGTAATGCGTTAGTGGGTTCTGAAATTACCTATTTTAAACTCCCAAAATTCGTTGGTCATAAATCCCCAAATTCCAAAATTACCAAACTTACCCTTTTAAGTTGTCGGTATGGCCTAAAAATTCCCCGGGACCCAAACTAAACCCCCGGCTAGTGTTTTCTGACTATTTCTACCCTTTCGAACACGTTGGCGCACTCAAAATGACCATACGGTTGATAAAAATAAAATTCACTTTTTAATTAAATAATGTTCCTGGCGCGACTGTCACACGCGTCCCAACAAAATTTCCAAATTGCCGTATTTCTATCTCGTGATAATTTTAATATTCTCAATATTCATATATTGCCATATATACGCATTATAATCAAATACCAACTCACATCTCATTAGTATTTTATCCGGATTAATTCTCAATTAATAAACATTTAATTCAATTAATCCCATAAATAAATATCAGAAAAATACGGACAGTGGCCAGATCGTTCATGTCTGTGATGACTGTTACACCGCAGATTGTCATGAAGGTGGTAGAGGCACCGGAAAATGACTCGTTATGTCAGGAGCTGATAGTTCGGTTACTATTAGAAGGAACCGAATCCTATACCGTTAGCTCAGACGGGGGATTACGCTTCAATGGGAGACTGGTAGTTCCGTTAGTTCCGGAAGGTGAGGAATTGCGACACGAGGTGATGGAAGAGTCGTACGGCTCACGGTTAGCGGTACATCCGGATGGGGACAAAATGTACCAAGACATGAGATGACAGTATTGGTGGAGCGCGATGAAGAAAGATATCGTCGTGTTTGTTTCTAAATGCTCCACTTGTCAGCTGGTAAAAGTGGATCATCAGAGACCGATATGACTTCTACAACCGTTAGAGGCCCCGATGTGGATGTGGGAGAGCATAACCATGGACTTTATCATGGGGTTACCTATGTCACAAAGGGGTCACGACTCCATTTGGGTAATTGTGGACAGGTTGACCAAAGTCGCTCATTTTCTACCCGTAAGGACCGACTACACTACGGGATAGTATGCCCAGCTCTTTATTGCAGAAATAGTGAGACTTTACGGTGTGCCCCTAAATATCGTGTCTGACAGAGACAAGATATTTGTTTCACGGTTTTGGGAGAGTTTTCAGGAGGCCATGGGCATGGAATTGCGGTTGAGTACGGCGTATCACCCGTAGACCGACGGGCAAACCGAGCGTACAAACCAGATGTTGGAGGACATGTTGCATATGTGCATAATTGATTTTGGGGATGGATGGGATCAGTATCTTCCACTAGTGGAGTTTTCTTACAACAACTCCTACCAGTTCACCATTGGCATGGCTCCATTTGAGGCGTTGTACGGTAGACCTTGTTGTTCCCCAGCATGTTGGTTGGAGGTTGGGGATAACAAACTACTTGGGCCAGAAGTGATTCACGATGCTTCGGCGAGGATATAATTGATACGGAGTCGCATTCGGGTAGCTTAGGATCGGCAGAAGAGCTATGCTGATGCGAAGAGGTTCTTCAGGGAGTTCCAAGTAGGCGACCAAGTTTTACTCAGAGTATCTCCTATGAAGGGAATTATGCTATTTGGGAAGAAGGGGAAGTTGGCACCGAGATATGTGGGTCCATTTCCTATCATCGAGCGGGTTGGGTCTGCTGCATATAGACTTGGGTTACCGGAGCATTTGCACAGGATACATGATGTGTTTCATATTTCCTCGCTAAGGAAATATCGTAGGGACGATTTGTCTCATTCTCACATTGCTTTAGAGGACATCGATCTCCAGCCTGATAGCTCCTACGAGGAAGGGCCGATTGCTATTTTGGACCGAAGTGAGCGAAAACTGCGGTCAAAGATAGTCCCGTTAGTACGTGTTCAGTGGAGGCATCATAATGCTGAGGAGTCCACATGGGAGCGCGAGGATGAGATGCACGAACGTTATCCAGAGTTATTTGTACCAGGTACTTTCTAGTTTCGAATTTCGGGACGAAATTCTGTTATTAGGGGGGAAGTATATAATACCCCATATTTTTGTGATATTTATTTATGGGATTAATTGAATTAAATGTGTATTAATTGAGAATTAATCCGGATAAAATACTAACGAGATGTGAGTTGGTATTTGATTATAATGCGTATATATGGCAATATATGAATATTGAGAATAATTAAATTGTCACGAGATAGAAATACGACAATTTAGAAATTTTGTTAGGACGCGTGTGACAGTCGCGCGAGGAACATTATTTAATTAAAAAGTGAATTTTATTTTTATCAACCGTATGGTCATTTTGAGTGCGCCAACGTGTCCGGAAGGGTCGAAATAGTCAGAAAACACTAGCCGGGGGTTTAGTTTGGGTCCCGGGGCATTTTTAGGCCATACCGGCAACTTAAAAGGGTAGTTTGGTAATTTTGGAATTTGGGAATTTATGACCAACGAATTTTGGGAGTTTAAAATAGGGAATTTCATAACCCACTAACCCATTACCAGCAATTAACTGAGTTGAGGGCAATGGGTGTTTTAGGAAAGGTTAGGAGAAGTCCACAAAAAGAGAAACACAACCTCCATCTTTAACCTTCAACCTTGGGAGAAAAAGGAGAGAACAACCTTCATCAATTCAACACCAAATTCAGAGAAAAATCCAAGGCAAGTGGTTTAATTACGTTATTTACAACGAATTTTTCTTCCATGCTTAGAAATTTATAAAAATTTGCATTGTTTTGTGAGATTGACAAAAACCCATTGAATTGGAATTAGAAATTCACATTTTGATAAGGAAATTGCATGTAGAATTATGTTTGGGTGATTATTCTGATAGAAATACATCTTTTATATCACAAAAATGGATTTAATTATGTCTATTGATGACTTTAAATTTCTAGGGTTCATGTTCATGAGATTTGGGAAAAATTGGGGAGATTTGATGATTAGATGTGGTTTAGGATGATTTGACCCCATATAAATGTTATTATATGACTTAAGTATGTTTAGAAATGATTAGAAACCTTGAACTAGCATTGGAATGATGTCTAGATGAGATTAGAGGTGAAGAAAATTGGGAAAAGCGAAATAGGAGAATTCTGGGCTCGAAACTGTCACCTCGTTAGAAGGCCTGCCCAGGTCGTTCGAACGAGCTTCTAACGAGTTGACAGTTTCACTTCTAACGAGTGGGATGTTCGTTCGATGCTTTTCATTCGAACGAGATCTCGTTAGATTCCCACTTCGTTCGAACGAACTCTCGTTCGAACGACCTCGTTCGAACGAGTTGACAGATTGACCTTTTTGGCCTGATTCGATTTCTAGTGTCCCGTGACCATATTTAATTGTAGAGATAACCTTCCCTTGTGAACTATTTGGTATAATTGGGAGAAATGGGATATAATGAGGAGTGAACCAAATGATATTTGTGGATTAGGACGCTAGTGACTATATACGATGTGAGGATTATTGACGACTTAAATATTTGTATTAACCGGGTATATGAGAATTGTGTAACATTATAAGTTGGTATGAGAATGCGAAGTATACAACTAGTAATTTATGGTAATTACTAAGATGTGTGTATGCTTAGTATATGTATATGATTTTATGTGTATGACATACCTATCATGCTTGCTATCACGGGAGGTTTGCGTTCGCTTAGGGCCATCTATTCTTTGTGTGCCTACGGGGGGATATAGATTGGTACCTCGAGGACATAGGTCAGAGAAGGACTTATTGGGAAGTTAATAAGTCTGCTGATCATGGGATCGTAGGTATGTGCGTGACCCATGTGATGTGACTGTGTTCGCCTCCATTTTTTGTGATTGTTGTTATCTGAGAACGATTCCTGAGAGATTCGAAATGCGTGATCCTTATGTACGTGATGTACCGGGATGGATAGCAGAGTATGTGTGCACCGCAGCTTAGTCTCGGGGTGCTTGTATTGTATATTTATGATTTGAATGATATACGGTTAAATGAACGGACTTGTCATGTTTAATTATGAGAATAATTTATAGTAACTCCTTGAGAATATAAATAAGGGGATAATCTCCAGTAAATGGTAATGCTAATAATTGAGAATCCGAGTTCAAGTAAAGCTATCTATTCAAGTGATAACATTGGGAATTCATATTGTGAATCGAGTAGATGGGTTAGAAATTATGTCGATTTAGTTAAATATAAATACCACTTAGATGGGTACTGTACGTTAGGAGTGCACGATTAGACGAGAGGTGAGTATTTCATGTGAGAGCACGTCCTAACATGTATTTTGCATTCTTTGTTTTTATGTTATTAAAGCACTTGCTATTTTTAAAATACTCTCCACTTTCGGGCTCTGACCCGTTTGCTTTCAAATCTATTTTTGTAAAAACCTTTTAGGTGACCAGCCACAAGGACACCATGCATAGGATTTCCATTCAGGTGGCGAGCTGTAGCTGTTTGTGGAAGTTACAGGGCCTTGCTAGTAGACGTTTCTTTTGTCTTGACTCTATTCAGTTTTCATCATTTGTAGGGCATGTCACCCATTTCTATTAGAGACATTTCATATTTCAGTTATTCCGATTGTTGGCATGCAATTAATTCAGGATATATTGTTTTATTTATTTCAGCGGTGGGATTGTTGTGAGGGGTTTTCCTCCGGACTTATTATTAATTGTTGGTTACTTTATTGATACTTTATGGTGTATGGTTATGATATTCTTTCATAATTCTTTTATTGTATGTTAATCAGACTTAATTTAAAATTTGACATCTTTCTTTTTAAATACTAGGTGGTTAGTAATGATTAAAATATTTTTGATAGTGATGCTGTTAACTGGACCAACTTGACATTTTGTATTAATTTAATAATGGAGTAGCAACCCGGTGTTTAATTAGTCGGGGTGTCACAAAAGTGCTGACGAACCACCTCTGCATAGGATTTGACCCCTCATTTGTATGCCATTCCAACACCATTTGAATGAGATTTAGACCTTGTTCATCATTAAGTTTTTATTTCAAGTTGCGCTTTTGTAGTGTCAAGTTTTGGATCCTTAGATTGATAAAGTGTCACCTACAAATGCATCAAATCATAAAACCTTGTTATGTGTGCTTCCCTTGGTCTTTAAAATCATCTTATGTGTTTATTTGGGGTTATATATGAGAGAGAGATATAGTGGTTTCTTCCCCACCATTTTTTATCGACATTTATCTCTCTCTCTCTCTCTCTCTCTCTATCTTTGGTTTCAAGGGTGATTTATCTTTTCGAAGATTGTCCCACCATTATTATACATTGCTTCCCCCACACTACACCAATTTCAAGCTTAATTATTCCTTTACAAGATTTATCAAGGGTACACGTGGGTTGTGTTAACCAAGATAAATTTTTTTGGAGATATTGTTGAGGGTTTTTTAAGAAGAAAAGTAAAAGATTAATGGAGTCTGAAAGGGTTTTACTTGGAGCTTTCATGGAAGAAAGCTTGGTGGAGCTAGGCTACCTCTTTAAGGCCACCTAGGAGGTGGAAGATTTCCATCTTCTTGTACATTGATCCTACTAGTCTTGGAGATTCTTTGAAGTGGGAAAACTATACTCTTATCTTAAAACTCTATCTTTCCATAGGATTGGTCTTGTAGTTTACTTTGTAAGAGTAAGAGTCATATATGGTTTAAAGAGGGTCTTTCTCATGACTTTAGGTAAATGGATTAAAAATGGATTTCCAGAGTGTTGGGTAAATGATATATTTCAAGAAAACTTGGTGCTAAACATTTTATGGAATAAATTTTTTTGAAAATAATGTTGACATTATTAAAGATATTTGTGAACAAATGTTTTAAAGTTTTCTTATAAAATATGCGATTTTCACAAAAATGGTTATTTATTTAAGTTTAAATGGTTGAAAACGTCATTAGTTTTGAAAAGCATGTTGTGGCAAACATTATGAACTTTATTGAATAAATCACGTGTTAAACTTATTTTTTTGGATTTTTAGACTTAGAATCCCTATTCCTTTGTATATAAAATTGTAGTATTTTGATGAATATCATATAAACAAGTTTAATGGAAGTTTTAATAGGTTTTAACTTGGAATAAATAAAGTAGAAATTTGAGCCCTTAAAGTGTTCAAATAAGTGTGAAAATATGATAAATGTGTGTTTCCAAGACTATATGTGTTGATATGGGTAAATGGTGTTTCCTTGCAATGTAGTCGTAAAAATGCCAATGATTTCCCTCATAAAGAAAGTAATGAAATAAATAGATTTCCAACTTTATAAGTATGCTACTCCAAAGTGTTAAATAAGTGTTAGTGAATAAAAAACATTGAGAAGTTGGTGTGGATAACTTAATAATATTTTTGAGGAAATACCACTTGTGAAAATGGAGGAAAGATGAAAGCTTGGAAAAAATGGGTAAAATGGAAATTTTACATAACGTGGAATATTTTTATGAAATAAAGATATTTGAAGTGGTGTTGCACAAATAGTATAAAATGAAAGTTATTCTTGTAATAAAACTAACATAAGTTTGCAAAGGACAAGAAATTGTGATTTTTAAAATGTAACACGAGGTGAGGTAAACCCCTAGGTTCTGGATTTGGCTGGTAAAAAGTGGAATACTGTGGACATTTGAAAAATATTTAAATATATTAACATGGACTCGGATGACACCGAAAATAATTAAGAAGTGCCCTGATCCTTGGAGGGTGAAACACTCAAAATCATTGGCCAGAGTATAAGGTAGCATAACCGGCGGTGTGGACCCGTTAAAGTATGCAGATATAATTAAGATTCCGAGAAAATGATAAAGAAAAGTGGAGCATGTGAAGAAATAGGTTGTGTGATGATTATAAGAAAATATAACCTAACTTGACTGAAAATATAACCTGGTAAAGAATAACGTGGACATGTAATGTAATAAAATTGACAAATGTCCATGAAGTAAATTGAATAGAAATATGGAGTGATTAAATGGGTAATTAATAAATCTAAAGAGGTTTAACCCATAATTAACACAATAGTGTGTTTATGAAAGGTTTTCAAGAAAAATAAGTATTTTCTAACGCGATGCATGCGTGTATTGAAAGGTGATTTTAAAGGAAAATACTAGGTAAATTTGGTATGATAAAAGGGGTGATTTTGGTGGAAGAAATGCTTTCCTTAAATAAAAGGTATTTGTTTATAGCATTTAACAAGGTGTGATTGTGGCCATCCCGGGGTCGGCGCCTTTGGGAGGAGAGATAGATACGTATCCCCCTCGGGAAGGCTGTGCCGTGGTCTCGCACCCCTCTTGGAAAGGTTGCTTTGCTCATCGTCGGTGTAGGGGTAAATGTGAAGAGATAAAGTCACCAGCCTATTTTGCACAAATCAAGCATAAGAACATGTTGCCACTTTGAGAGAGAAGCATCAAGGACAAACTAATGCATACAAAACTAATACTTCGAAGTTTCAGGGGCTAAGTTACGGGATGAGAAGGTGCTAGGCATCCATCAATCCCTTTCGATCTCTCATGGGCTACTATTATTATCTTTCTTTATATCCCCATGAAACGTGTGTGCGTGTTTATATAATGGAAATCAAATTTATTCAACTCATACCATGGACAAGGCAGAGTGAGGTCATCCATAGGAATATTCTCAAAATAACATATGTAGAAAATATGATTTGTGTGTCCATCATGATATTGATCGTTATTAGGGAGAGATAATGTGTTGGAGGAAACTCAAACAAGTATTATATATATATATATATATATGAAAATGGGAGGTTTTAGAAAATTAGGGAATTTGAGAAATTAAGAAAATTGGAAAATTGGACTTGAGTCTTAAATTTAGTCCGAGACACCTACATAGCCTATAAAGGCATCAAAGTCCACGTAGTTGGAATTTAGCACAGGGGTGGGGTTTTACCCATCTATTCGCACGGAATTTAATTATATGTTTATGTGTAGAAAATGTGTTGTCTTGATTTGGGAAAAAGTGTGATGGATAATTCCGTTCGGAATTAACGGGTATGACCCTCTTTTATTTGTTTTGGGGATTTTTGTAGAAAATAAAATATGTACAATATACTAATAAGAGTGTAGATTAATGTGTATGAACTAAAGTAAGAACTAGATTATAAATCTAATGTTTATTATCCAAAAATAAGGAATTTAAAGATAGAGGGGAGGAATTTGACCTTCTTTGAAGCTTGATCTTTGATCTTAGATGAACACCCTTGAGTGTTGATGAATGTTGATAAGAGAGAAGGCTATTTTACAAAATGGAGTATGAAAAGGATAGGAATGTAAGCTTGAATGGAACTTCACATGAGGAACTTCGTTGATTTAGAGGGAATGTTGCTGAGATCATTGATGCTGATGGATCTGTTGCTTTATCCCTTGCAGTGCGGTCTTGAACCGTATTTATAGGGTCAGGGGGTGAAGGTAGGCCTACCCCAGGGGTGCCTATCAGCATGTGCCCCCAGACATAGTTCCGATTGGTAGGGCTCAGTGCCTGCCAATTGGCAGTCCCGTGTAGATTTTCCAGGAAAAATAGTCGTAGAATACAAACTATTGATCCAAATAGTGCATGGGGAATACCGTTAGAAAGGTATTTTGAAGACCTTAAAGAGTCTTTTGGAATACTCCAGGTTTCGGGCATTGACTTTGAGTCAAATGTGGCTCGAAAGCGCATGTCGGTCTTTTGGACGGGAGATCGCTGGACATAAATGGATTATTTGTTCGCATGGTAAGTCAAAATTGTGCATGGGATGGAACATTGAAAAGGTTAGGATATTTTGTTCGATATTCCAAAGAGTTTTGTTCGGTTCAAATAGTTAACCTTCGTCAACTAGGTCTCGAAAGCTCCATGGGACCTTTCAAAGTAAAATGGATTGTTCATCCATACCGTAGGTCCGAATTGAACACGGGGTGAAATGTTAGAAAGGGTATTCAGTGAACTTCAGAGATTCATTCAGTCTCATTCGAGATGAAGATTTAACTTTGGTTAAACGGAGCCCGGGCGCGCTCGGTGGCCTCTAGATCAATTTTTAGTGGAAAAATGATCGTTCGTCCGAATGAGTATGCCAATTCACACATAGAGTAGACCATCAGAAAGGTGTTTAAGTTCCCTTTGAAGATTCACAGATCTTTTGCTCTCACGGTGAAGTTGATTGGTGTCAAATCAGGGCCATGTAGTGCCCGGTGGACTTTGAATCGATCTTTGGTAGCAAAATAGTCTATTTGTCAAAATCATTATGCTGATTCATGCATGGGGAATTTTTTTGGATAGGGTATTCAAATCCCTTTAAAGATTTAAAGAGATTTTAATCTGACGATAGAGTTAACCAGGGTCAAACGAGGACTAGGGGCGCCCTGCGGGCTTTAGATCGATACTCGGAGTATGACTTAGTGTTTACAGTGAGATGGGGAGGTGATTGGGATCTAAGGGGAGACCTAGGGGGTCCTTGAATGTGATGTCTATATAGACGCTCAACGAGTGAGCTTGGAATAAGTGATATCCATCGATTAGACACCACATTATAGAGGACGGTTCTGTGGACCTAAGGGATGAGGATGAACAATTTAGAGGGTTGAGGTCAATGTTGAGGACCTAAAGGAGGTGAGGAGGCGACCAATTCTATGGCCTAGATACGACCAATTCTACGGGTTGGAGCCAATTCTAAGGGCTTAAGTAGAAGAGATCAATTCTGAGTGTCGAAGGGCTTAAGATAGAGACGAACAATTATGCAAGGTGAAGACAGTTGTATGATATTAAGATAGAGACGATCAATTCTGTGAGTCGAATCTAATTATGAGGGCTTAATTAGAAGCGACCAATTATGCGGGCTTATTTAGGGAAGACCAATTCTATAGGTCGAATCCAATTCTGCAGGTGTATTTAGGGGTGACCAATTATGTTGGTCTAAGACAATTCTGAGGGATTAAGTAGAAGTAACCAATTCTATGGGTTGAAGCCAATTCTGAGGGCTTAAGACAGGGGTGACCAATTATGTCGGTTAAATCCAATTCTATTGGTCAAAGCCAATTCTGAGGGCTTATTTGAGGTGACCAATTCTGAGGGTCGTAGACCATATCGAGGGCATAAGTAGAAGAGACCAATTCAATGGGATTAATATTGGGGTGACCAATTCTGAGGGTCAAAGATAAT
Organism: Sambucus nigra; assembly: GCA_949130495.1. Taxonomy (NCBI): domain Eukaryota; kingdom Viridiplantae; phylum Streptophyta; class Magnoliopsida; order Dipsacales; family Adoxaceae; genus Sambucus; species Sambucus nigra. Next base: position 127,993,573 of record OX422207.1, on the reverse strand, counting down.
TCTGAGGGTCGAAGCCAATTATGAGGGATTAAGATAGAAGTGACCAATTCTGAGGGTCGAAGCCAATTGTGAGGACTTAAGATAGGGTGACCAAATCTGCGGGTCAAAGACAATTCTTAGGGTCGAAGCCAATTATAAGGGGTTAAGTAGAAGTGACCAATTCTACGGGTTGAATCCAATTCTTAGGGATTAAGTAGAAGAGACCAATTCTGAGGGTCGAAGCCAATTCAGAGGGCTTAAGATAGGGGTGACCAATTCTGTGAGACAACCAATTCTGAAGGATTATTTAGGGTGACCAATTCTGAGGGTCGTAGATAATTATGAGGGCTTAAGTATAAGCTACCAATTCTGTGGGTCGAAGAATTTTTTGTGGGCTTATTTTTTATTTGGGAAATTTGGGGACTCCACTGGGGATGTGTGATATTTATCTGAGGATTTGGGGAAGCATTTGGTTTAAAGTTCTGCTGGGGAAAAGGGAATGGTCTGAGGATTTTGATCTAGGGAATTTTTGGAATTTTCGGGTGTCCTTTAGAGACATTGATGTTGAGTATTATTCAATGGAATTCCGCTGTAGATGTACAAATTTTTTTTACTTTGCAAAAAGGTTGCAAAATTAATCTGGAAATTTTAGGGATTTTTTGAGATTGTTTTGTAATTTTTTGTACTTTTTGTACAAAATTTTAAAGGGGGTGCCGACCGGAATTGATGGAGGGATGCCAAACAGCAGTGGCATGGTCTTTTGGGGTGCCTCGAGCAGGTGGAGGATCAGTGTCGATGGTGGCAGGGAGATGCCGATAGACATGCCCTTTAGTCTCCTATAAAAAGGTGGTGGGTTCTCCTCATTTTTCACAGTTTTTTAACTTGTCTTCTTCTATAATTATCTTTTGTAAATCGTTCATATGTCACAAAGTCAAGAAATGGATGAGTTTTCAAGTAGTGCTACTCACATGGCATGGATTAATGCTGGCGATTGGGCAGGGTCAGAGTGGAGGCTAAGGCGCCCCTTGCACTGGGCAGGAAGAACTCCTTTGACGCATTTGAGTTAGTGATGGATGATCAGATTCTTCTATGTGAGCCCTCGCATCATCGTTCTTTTAGGGTGGTAAACCTTGGTGTCTATGTAAGTATCAAATGACCTTTTATTTTCTTTTCCTTTTTTTCTTGACGAGGTTGCTTTATTTCTTGAATTTGATAATGATTTTCTTTATTTCTTTGAGAGTCTTACGTCTCTATGTCGACTATACCTGCCCTAGGATGATGGGGCTTAAGGATGTTTGGGAGAACCTTTCATCTATGGTGCACTGGATGGTGTCATCAGCCGACTTTGGGAGATTAGCATCTGATCTAGATGAGACGCCCTATTCTATGGTCGTTCTATGTGCTCTGGGGGAAAGGTGGAGGGACATTACCCACACATTCCATTTTGGCTTTGGGGAGACGAAAGTTACTCCCATTATTGTGCAACAGCTGCTGGAGCAGGATTGCGATGGTGCTTAGATTGAGGTGGACATGACGCTGAGGGTGACACCGAAGGTGGTGACAGCGACAATAGGTGTTGTAGAGGGAGTGGTATCTGGGATTCTCTCTATTTGTCTCTTCTAAGGGAGTTGTTAAGTAGGAGGATTGATGAGAGCAATGGGAAGTAAGTGAGTCAGATGGACCGCTTGTTTATTTTGTTGGTGTTAGGAGGTTTTCTGGTGGCGACGAGTGGCGATGTCGTGCACTTGAGGTTTTTGCCATTTCGGAGGGTGTTCTCAGACATCTGCCTTTATGATTGGGGGAGCCTGACTTTGGCGACACTTTATTATTCCCTTGATGCATTCAACCGGTGATTTCGGTACACTTTTATTGCAACCACGTATCTTCTGGAGGTATTCTTTATTTTTTTTTGCATTTTTCCTTTATGCATTTGTATTTTCCTTCATGCGCTTTATTCTTAATTTTTTTTTAAATGTCATCCTTTACAGAAGTGGTTTTATGAGGTGATTAGGTTAAACACCTAGTTGATATCTTTTAAGGATGACTCTGTTGGGGACTTCTGCCGGATGTACTGGTGGCAAAGGTTCAACTCATAGTCGAAAAAGTCTCTCACTAGGGAGAGGAACGTCAGGTCTTCAATGGCCTGACGAGTGAGCGGTAAGCCCTCTTTTATCTTGACACTATCCTTTCCTTTGATTGTTTTGATATTTATCTTTTGCTTTTGCCTGGGATTTACAGGTGACCTTTTATCCTTAAGGGATGACCATTCAACACATTGGGGTGACTGGGGGACAGGCGCAGATGCAGTGTCTGCTGGCGCATGAGTTTGGCTATTATTGGTACCTTCGGGAGAGGTTAGTCCGATAGATTTTGGAGGATGAGGTTGCAGTGACACCGACGAAGACCCTATGTTCATGAGGCGAGTACGGGAGATATTAGAGGATGCTCGGGTGGCACCGATGATGGGAGAGCCGTACTCGGTGTATATTGAAACCATGGTGATGTAAGACTACATGGATTTTGTATCCAGATGGTTGATGCTTCCTAGTATATACAATGTAATTCCTCTTCCTCGTGCGGGTTTGAGTCGGTAGGTGGGGTCCTCCCACAGTGTGGGCGGTGCGATGATGTTAGCGGTAATGACGACTTCAGAGGCTCCCTTTATACGACTGCTCTCATTTGGATACAACATTCGATGAGCTGGTGGAGGGTCCGTTCATTTACAGCATCGTCCCAATGCGATGCACCCAAAGGAGTTGGGATTGACAGAGGAGGTCCTTCGTCCTGAGGTACACTTTGTGTTTCCTTGTCTTTTGATTTCCTAGTTCCTTTCTTCTTCTTTTAAACTTGACTGATTTGATTCTTCAATTTTCTTTTGCATCACATATGGGTCTTGACAACTTGTTTGAGGGATATAAGGGCTTGGAAATCTTCGGGGACTGCCCATATTAAGGATACGATTTCGGTTCCTTCTTGCTTTGTGTTGTCTGCCTCGTCTGGAGAAGGGTTGAGTTCTAGAATTTATGGCGCATCGTCTCGCCGCAGGGGGAAGAGGGCGCATTGTAGGGATGGAGGATCTTAGAAATAGTGAGAAAATGTGGGTGAGAGAGAGAGATAAAGAAATTTTGGTTCGAATTGAGTCCCATTGTTTTGTTCTTTTGTTTTTCCTGCAAGATGTCAACACAGAAAAATATATGCAGATAAAGATGAACTTTTTATTAATTCTTGCTTCAGTGATTAATGTACATGCTCTTTTTACTTTACCGCTGAGACTGTAAAAAGAATTTGAAAATTGATTTGAGAAAGATTTTATTTTAAAATAGGATAAGTAAAAGTATGAGGGAATTAAGAATTCCCTTAAGATAAAATTTATTTTTATCGAGTTTTTTCTTTTATTTTGACAAAATAGGGGTTTATCGATCAGCATGCTCCCTGTCCTACCTATCGGCACATCAGTCCAGTTCAATCATCCCAAGGCTTTGATTTCACTTTCTTCAATTGCTTGGTACTTGGTGGGGCAAGTTTTACTCCGATTTCTGCAAGGTTCCTTATCTTTGCTTGAGAGTTTTTATGTATAAATAGGGGTGTGAATGGGGATTTTCTCCTCACACTTTCATTTATTTCTTTATCATACTCTTACTTATTATCTCTTTGCTTTCAATATGTCTCTCCCTATTAGCATTGAGTTTGCCAACTACCCCACAGCCTTGGAAGCAATGTGTTCTTACAATGTTTATCATGACGCCTACCACATGCGATGAGTCTCTTTGCGGTATAATCGACCCATTGAGTGGAATAGGCTGATGGTGGCAGTTGAGTTCTGGTACCCCGAGGATCATGTCTTTCGCTTCGGGTTGGATGAAATTTGTCTTACCTACGAGGAATTTTCTGCCATGCTAGGGATAAATCCTAGCATTGCTGTGGCTTGGCCTTAGTTTTCCACCTCTCCTCAAGAATTATTGGCTGAACTTCTTCATATCTCGCCTTCGGTAGCCTGGCTGTTTGTTATAGGAGGAATGATTTCTCTTCTGGTGGTGCTACGATCCGTGCATTCATAAGATGTGGGTGATGTCGGCTATGCTAGGGACGTTATTTTGGGTTAGGTTTCAAAAGTGTTGTTAGTGACTGGGGAAACACTAGTGGACCCCCAACTTGCGGATATTATTTCTTGGATGTTGTACCATCGCAATCCTATTGCGGTGATACTAGTAGAGACTTTTAATGGTTTGGATGCCTAGCGGGAAGGTCGTTCTGACTTTTTGAGGGGTAGCCCGATAATGCTGTTCATGTGGCTGTGTGAGAGGTTTCATATGGCGGTCCCACCCGAGTATCCTTTTTCGAAGGTCTGAAACTTCTTCTCGTGCTATTTCATTAGCGTAGGCCTAGACATTGAGAGTTAGGGGAATTGGTTTGTAGAGCACGGGGCTCGGGGCTTGCACTTGTCAGTGCCTTAGTGGGGGGAGATCCTACCCATTCTGGAACTCAGGGAATACCAATATGTTAGATTAGTAGGCCTCAGTCAGACCTCTTTGTACTTCCCCTGGTGGTTTCTGTTCTAATTCAGTTGGGAACAAATTGTGCCACCACGAACACCGAACTTCTTTCCCGTGGAGGACCTGACAAAGCGTATGAGCATGCGACTTGGATATCTGTGGGAGAATCATCATCCGTCGACCCGTCCCTCCCAATTTGTGGGTAGAGTCTGACATGTCTCTGGGGACTACATGAAGTGGTTGTGGAAGATGGTAGTGGCCAGGATGCTGGCTGTGGAGACTGGGTTAAGGTGGTTTATCGTATCTGACACCATGGAGGGTAGAGTTGTGATTTTCTCGAAGATGGTCCGGGCTTATCGCTCTATGGATAATCTGTGATACTACATTCAGACAGGGGAGGTTTGGGGACCATAGGATGCATGTGATGATGGTGCTGGTTCCTCTAGTAGCTACGGATAGGACTTTGTGAAGCTTTTATAATAGGTGTGGTTTGTGGGAATAATTGGATGGTGATTTTCACGATTAGTGGTGCTTATTTTTATCTGGACTTTATTTAGGAAGGTAAGTATAGGCTGACAAGCCGGTTGTTTGACTTCCAATGTCGATGTAATCGTATCGAAATTTCAGATAATGAAATAAATAAGTATTTTTATCATCTAGTTATGCCTCTTGATGACTTTTGCATTTTTAATTATTTATACCAATTGTTAAGGCATACACTATCGTTCTTGGGGATAAGAAAAAAATATCATTTTGTGAAAAAGAAGGGGGCCGTGCTCATATAAACGAATGAGTTGCCTATCTACCTCTAGGAGTTTTGAAAATTTTCTGTAATTCATTTTTTGTAAGAAAAAGGTTTTTAAAGGATCAAGCCCCACGTAGTTCTCATTAAGGGGAAATGAAGAGTTTTTTTTTTAAGAAAAGAATAGAAGGGATAAGAGAAGAGTCGTAGGGCGTCGAGATTTTGGACTAGGGTTAGAATTTCTTAAGGCAGTTCAAGTTGACTGGACACGTCATTTATTTCCCATTAAGGTCAATGAGCATAGCGACATCGTCCGACAGGATCTTCTCCACAATGTAGGGGCCTCTATAGTTGGGCTTCAATTTCCCTATTGGGTCCCAGATGGGATCTACTATTTCTTTTAGGGCTAAGTCCCATTCTTGGATACCACAGTCCTTGACTTTCTTATTAAATGATTGTGTTATGCTGCGATGGTACCATTGTATATGGTACAGATTTTTGAGCCTTCTTTCTTCCAAGAGGAACAACTCGTCAATATGGCTTTGGTGACAGTCTTCCTGGCTAACCTTGCTTTCAAGAATGATGCTCAACTAAGGGATTTACAGCTCCATGGTTAGGAATTCTTCCATTTTATATACTAAAGAGTAAGGGGTAGCCTCAGTAGAGGCTCGAACTGAAGTTTGATAGCCGCACAGGGCATAAGGGATCCTATCAACCAAATCTTGACAACTCTCGGTCATCTTATTGATAATGGCTTTAAGGTTTTTATTGGCTTTCTCGAGTGCGCCATTGGTCTGAGGTTGTTATGAAGAAGATTTGTGTCTCTGAATTTCATACTCGTCCACCACTTCTGTAACTTCTGCCTCGAAGTGTATCCCATTGTCTAATACCATCTCGTGCGAGACCCCATATCGATAGATGGTTTTTTTATGCACTTGGACACTATTTTAGCATTCAGAACTGTGCATGACTCGGCTTTGACCCATTTGGTGAAGTAGTCGATGGCGATTAGGATGAATTCATGATCGTTAGATGCTTTCAATGTAACTTTCCTTATGATGTCAATGAACCATGTTGATAACGACCGGGGATAAGTCATATTATATAATTCCCATGGGGGTAGGTGTTGTAGTTTAGAAAACTGCTAGCATTTGAGGCATCTTCGAACGTAGGTTGTGCAATCCTGAACCATGGTAGTCCAGTACTAACCCTTTCCGATGATCGTTTTGGCGAGCATATGGTTGTTTATGTGGGGTCTGTATTCCTTGCTCTGGATTTTCTGCATCATTTCTTCAATGTCATCCCCTGCGATGTAGTGCAAATGGGTTCCATCGAAGTTTCTTTTAAATAGTGCTTTATCACAGATAATATATTAGGCAACTAGTCTGTAGATAGTTTCTCGGTCTTTTTTGTCATATCCTTGGGGATACCTACCATGTTTTAGGAGTTGTAAAATATCATAGTACCAACAGTCGACTATCTAGGGATCTTCCTCCGGGCCATTCTCAATGTGGTAGCAGTAGGTTGGTTTGTATTATTTTTGGATAAGGAAAGGGTCCACGGTTATTCCCTCAGGTATGTCAATCATGGAGGATAGGGTGACAAGGTTATTCTTTTCTCGGGGAAGGTAGTGGAGGTGATTTCTTAGAATTTGGAAGAAATCTCTTCAAGGTGGTCATGGAAGGGTAAGAGTTTCTCATCCTTCACTTTCCATTTTCTAAGTAATTGACTGATGATGAGGTCTGAATCCCCGTAGACATTGAGGTATCAAATTCCTTTCTCAAGGGAAGCTTTTAGACCTACCATGCAAGCCTCATATTTAGTCATATTTTTAGTGCAAAGAAAGTCCAGCTTGATGGTAATGGGAGTGTGATAGTCATCAGGGAAAATTAGGATGATTCCAATGACATACCCTTTTTTATTGGCAACGCCGTCAAACAACATTTTCCATCGAAGGCCTTCTTGGGAGGTACAGAGGATATTCTCATTAGTGAAGTCAGAGATCCATACGTCAGCCTATTCTGTAGGGTAGTTAGCAAGGTAGTCGGAGATGGCTCTTCTTTTCATAGCCTTTTGCATGACATATGTAATATCAAATTCATTTAGGAACATCAACTAATAGGCCATTCGGTTGGACAAGGAAGGTTTCTCGAGTAAATACTTGATGGGATCCATTAGGGATACAAGCTTAATGGGGAAGGCGCTCATGTAGTGCCGCAACTTTTGGGTAACCTAGACAAAAGTGACACATGCTTTTTCCAAGGCAGTATAGTTAACTTCATAACCGACCAACTTGTGACTGGCATAGTAGATGGCTTTCTCTTTATGGGTTTCTTTGAGGTATTGGGATAACAAAGACCAACGGCAGTATCGGTTAGAGTTAGGTATAGGAGTAAGGGAAGATCGGGTTGTGACGGCATGAGCACCATATATTGGGTTACGTATTGATTGATTTGATCAAAGGCTTCTTAGAAAGCTTAGTTGTAGACTTTGGTTGAATCCTTTCGAATGAGTTTGAAGATGGCTTCATAGATTGAATTGGATGATGAACTGGATGATGTACTATAACTTCCATTGAAATCCACAAACTTCTTTCTCCATTAGAGTTGGTGGCATCTTAAGTATGGCTTTTAGTTTGGCACGATCTGCCTCTGTCCCTTTTTCAATAACCATTCATCCTAAAAGTTTTCCTTTAGTGATGCCGAAGACACATTTCTGTGGGTTGAGTCGCATCTGGTATTGTCACAGTAATTCGAAGAACTTCCAGAGAGTGGGAACATGGCCTTCCCTTGTCTTGGATTTTATGATCAAGTCATCCACGTAGACTTCGACTTCCATGTGTATCATATCATGCTGAATGGTTGTGGCGGCCCTCTGGTAGGTAGACCCTGTACTTTTTAAACCAAGTGGCATGACAGTGTAGCAAAAGGTTCCCCAACGGGCAATGAATGTAGTTTTCTCTTGGTGATCTAGGTGCATCTTGATGTGACTATAGACGTCAAACTCGTCAACTAATGACTTGAGAGTGTGACTGGCCGTATTGTCCATAATCCTGTCAATGTTGGGTAGTGGGTAATCATCCTTCGAAGAGGCCTTATTCAATTCTTGGTAGTTAACACACATGCGAACCATTAGACCCGCCATGTTATATGGGACAGAGTGTTGGGAAACCAAGAAACCAAATGTGCAGAAAATGAGTGTGGAGAAGATGCGAATGCTAAGATGGATTTGTGGTAAAACTCGAAAGGATAAAATTAAAAATGAACAAATTCATGAAACGATAAACGTAGCTCCTATAGAAGATAAATTGAGAGAAAATTGACTTAGATGGTTTGGACACGTTAAGCGTAGACCAATGGATGCTCCTGTGAGAAAGGGTGATTTAGTTAATATTGATGGTAACCCAAGGGGTAGAGGTAGGCCTAAAATAACTTGGTGGGATATTATAAAAAAGGTCATGATATCATGTGGTTTAACCGAAGATATTGCACTAGACAGAATGGAATGGAAAAATAGGATTCATGTAGCCGACCCCAAATAATTGGGAAAAGGCTTTGTTGAGTTGAGTTGAGTATATTTAGATCAGTTAATAATTGTTTATTTGCAAAATCATCATCATCAATAGTTTAATTAGAATCAAGACAATTAATGTAAGGCATAAGAAGATACTCAAAATATTTGTTTATTTCATTGATAGGAAAAACAACAATGAGAACCTCATCGAAGGAGGTCTTGATTAAATTAGAGTGGGGGAAAGCAACTAAGGGGAAAGGGGATAAACATCGGGGTTATGTTGAACATTTGCAGGTTGCACAATTGTAGCATGGTAGTTGAGAAGAGATACATTAGCATATTTGATGAGGCGGGATGGATTAGATGATGTATCACCTAAGTGGATCATGCAGAGTGTCATCCCCAGTATCTGTAAATTAAAAGAGTCCTTAGAGTCACTACCCTCAGAATCCCTAATGTCAACTATGATTTTTTTAGTGAGTGGTTGTACACGGTGCTGGGAATTTTTGGCCCATGGGTATCTATCTTGAAAGAAGATTTCCATTCCTAGTTTCATCATTTTATCTACATGGTCATACCAAGGTTCAGGGAAATCAAAGAAACGAAAATCTTCCCCATCTCTGATGAATCTTCAATTTAGGGAATCTTTCGGTACCATTTTGGAACATTCTAATCTCCTCTTCAGTCAAGGCATCAGATTAATTTGAGTTCTTCTTCTAACGGCTGATAGCCCAAGCCATCGAGAAGAAAGGCCTCCTTCAACATAATAGGTTCAATTATCCCTTATTGTCTTTGCCCTAGGCCTAGTTCAGTCATGAAGTGCATGTTCTTGAACATTTTGATTACATTGATGTTTCCATGATGATCATATTATAGACAAACCATGTCTTTGAAGTCATCCCCTGTTGGAAGTATAAGTGGTTCAACTTGGAATACTTATAGAATCATACCATTCACCCCGTGTTTTATTTCAAGTACTGGATTACTGGTGCTCACATTCTCGGTGTTGTCACTTTTTCCCAAGATAGTAATAACTTGTTCGTTGGCGAAGAACTTCAATTTATGATGAAGGGAAGAAGATACCATTTGATGCTATGGAGCCACGATTATCCAAGTAGTAGATTGAAACGGGTTGGGATGTCGATGAATTGGAATTAGACAACAGGATTTATAGGGACAACCCCTATTACAAGCTTGAGAGATCGCATTACTTCTCTGCAGGTGTTGTCATAAGCATGTACGACAGTAGAGGTTGGAGCATGGTAGCTCACTTTCAATCCTAGACAATTGAGGGTTCTTAATGGGTAAACATTTAGAGCTGATCTGTTGTCGATAAGAGAGAGAGAGGGGATAGTTTTTCCCATAAATTTAATTGAGATATTAAGAGCATGATTGTGGTTCAGACAAGTCTTAGGGATTTATTCTTCAAAAAAGGATAGCATTGTAACAACCCGCGTAATTTTTTGGGTATTTTCAAAATAAAGAGGAAAAATAAATTTTGAGATAAAATTATGTTTATTGCTCAAATTTGTTGGTTATTATTTTTAAAGGTGAGAATTTCAAACGGTTTCGAAAACAGAGTTAAAATGAATTTTATTTTGATTTTTAAATAAATTATCCCCTATAAAATTTTCTAGGTGAACTGCCATATTTAATGGGCGATCGATCGATCGATGCCTGGGGGTCAATCGATCGATACCTGCAGAAATCGTGCAGAGTAAGAAATTTTAAGAGTTTGTGTTTGTTTCCATCTCCTACTTCTTTTCCTTATAAAATAAGGTCATGGGTGACCTTTTTTAGTACAACTTTTTGGCAGCAAACATGTTTTTAATTCCTATCTTTTTATACCCAAACAAGCCCTTTAATTTATGCATTCAACCTTAGGTTTTGAGGTTTTCTTGGGGGCTATTTTGGTGTTGATTCTTAGAGGAGTTTTTGATGATTCTTGGAGAATATTTTGATGCCTTAATCTGTGGGTTCTGGGTAGATTGTTGTTGGTTCTTTTTTATGATTTAAGGTATGGGGTTTTTCACAATATACTCCTTAATCTCATGAATATTATCCTCGTTGTTTTCTTGTGATTTTTGACTCATAATTGAATTCCTAAATTCATTAGAATCTGGAAATACTTGTTGAAATATAATTTCGATTAATGTTGTATTATATTTGGTATAGAGCATGTTGTCTTGATATTTTAATATGGCGCGGAGGTTGGGCACCCGCCAATATTCCTTTTTCTAGATATGCTTAAAAAAATGCATAGGTGCGGTACGTTGGTGAGGCCTGGTGACCCGGTTAATGTGTTGTTGAGAAATTATATTGATATAATTTCTTATGAGATTCGCATTTGATTTGAATATTCGTACTCGTATTGTTACGCTTTATTCGCAACTAATATTTGTGAAGCATCTTTCCTGTCGTATTGCGTACTTCCCCATATTTTATTTTAGTTCCAGGTTAGCGTGGATTTTGGCGCTTTGGATTTTGATTTGGAGAATGATATTTATCATGGATTATTATTGGGAAGAATATTCGAGAGAATACAAGTTGGAAGATTGTATTATTTTGATGTATAGAGCATTGGAGATTTGTATTTTTATTTCGAGTTAGTTGTATGTAATTCGAGAGACTTAAAATTTATTTGAAGAGATTGAGATTTGCAGTTCTCTTTTGTTGTTGTGGGATTTAGATGCTCTATAGCTTGTTATTTGTGGATTTGGTTAGTTATTATGGCATGTAGCGCTCCGCTCGCTCTTTCCGGGCGGGAGGGGCGTTACAAGCATTTGAGTAGAGGTCAAGGATCTGACTAGGTTCGCCACTTCTTCTGGCGTGGTTGAGGGAGGAACTATGGGTCTTGTGAGTACCTTGATTAGGGAATTTCGATGTTGTTGGGAATACATAAAAAAAAACCCATAAAATGATGTTGGCTTGGGTTTTCTTTAGTTGATCGGGGACCTTGCTTTCCTCTAAGGTCATTTCTGGCATAGAGAGATTCTCAACACCCTTCCCTTTATTGCTTGTTGATGGTTCTAGATTTGGGATGCTGTAGTGTCTTCCTAACCTAGTTATATGGTTCACAGAATAAAGGGAAAATAAAAATCTCATTTCTTCATCAACATCGGGTTGTTCAGCCACCTTGTTGATTTCTCCTACCAGCTCCTCGAATGATGTCATCTCGCAAATGTTGGCTATCAAACTAGTCTTTTCTGAATTTTACTCTTTATTTGAATCTTTAAAATTGTCCCCCCATCTGGTGGAAGTGATATTATCTTTCCATGAAAAGTCAATGCACTCCACAACTTTCGTGGCCTCTTCGTATAATTCATCCAATTCGGCAGGGAAATGCAGAACTGAAGGGACCACACGCCCTTGTAATTTTAAATCATCGAGTAGCTTGGATACATTATAAATATCACGATTCTATTAATATAAATGTGACAAGATCTGGACCATGTCATCTAGACTGACTTCGTCGATTGGCACCACCCAATTATTTGACTCTCAGGACCATTTTCGAGATTCTAAGAATAACCCACTGAATCTCTGATAGTCGATGGTCATCTGCGAGGGCAATTTTATCCTGAGCTCTAAGAGTTGGTTCAATAATTCTGACAGTTCCATATCTTTATCTCCCGAATGGGTTCAGACAATGATGCATGCTCTGGTGAGGAGGGATAAGGCTCGATCGATGACGCTGGTAGGGTGTAAGAGGATATATGGGCATATATGGATATGTTTAGTAGAGTATATGGGTATGACTGCGATTTACTCGGCATGATTTGGGTGGATGGGTCAAATTCTGAGTCTTCTTTTAGGAAGATGGCATTTGAATGATTTGGGAGTGGATTAAGGGTAATGTTTGGTTTGGGATTAGCTGGTGGGGCAATGACACCCCGATTAATTAGGCTTGGGATCAAATTTTAGAGATGGGAACATTGGTCAGTGGTATGGCCAATGTTTTGGTAAAAGTCACAATGGGCACAAGGTTTAAAGTTTTCTGGAAGTGGGTTTGGTAATGGATGGAGGTTCAAGGGTTTGATCAGATTTCAGCTCAAACGGGCCATATAGACTTTGAAGAGAGGAGCGTGAATCTCAGTGTATTCCTTTCGAACTGGGTTTGGGTGAATTTACAGTGCCCATGAAGCGACATGCTGAGAGTTGTTGTTGATGGTAACAATTGTGGTCCTAGTAGGTTTTTTAAACTTTCTTGGAGCAAACTGTCTAGAGGTTTTCCTCGATTCAACTTCTATCTTGACAAGACTATCTTCAATCTCCACTCCTGCTTCTCAGAGGGCTCGAAAGTGAGGGTAATACTATCCTCCCTTTATTGCTCAGACATGGGGGAGGAAGTTCTTCTTTACAATACTGACATGTTCTTCTTCAGAAGGCCAATAGTTCATGGTAGTTTCTTTTTATCTCCATCTTTCTATAAAGGTGCTGATTGATTACCCAGGGTTCTACTTAAGTGGCTCTAAGTGACAGCGGGAAAATTTTTGCTCCTCGTTGTACTTATAGTCTGACATTAACTCATATGCAACATCTTCCCAACTATGGATTCTATATTTCTCAAGGGGTAAGAACCAACGTAGAGCACTATATTTCAAAGTCTACAGGAACATCTGGGCCATTATTTCTTCAAAAGCCCCTAGGATAGTCATGGCTCGGGGATAGCTATGGAGATGAACGATCATGGGTCCACTGCCTCTGAACTTCTAGATATTAGGCATCTTAATTTTTTTTGGTAACCTATCTTTGGGATAGGGAGACATGTGGGTGTAGTCCATGTAGTTCCCAGAGAGTCTGACTTGGTTGAATTTATTGGTCGATATCTTGTGGTATTTTTTGACTTTGTTCAATTCTTCCTCTTTTTGGTCAATGGTTAGGGTTAGTTATCCACTGGCTGAGAAAGGTTTGGCATAAGAAGATGGGATGTCAATGCCCCATTAACAAGATGAGCATGAGGAGAATTATGGTATTCCTCGAGAACCTAAATAGGCTCGGGTGCAGGAGGACACATAACGCGAGGTAAAAGGACCTAGGTCTCTTCGGGGACAGGGACCCAATTTTTTTGCATCTCATGAACCTCAGTTTGAGGGTTGTCAATTTTGGTGGGTGAGCTGATCCAGAACTATCAATAAATCCGGTTCGGCATTTGGCACTTGATCCGTGTTCTCCATGGAATGCGGGTGAATCTCAGACTCTGAAGAAGTAAGGGGATTGACAGAACTTTTGGGCGATTCAACTGAAGACTGAAGCCAATAGGGAGTCAGGCCAAGGGTATGCGATCGAACTAATAAGGAGATAAATTGGGATTTATTTTTGAAAAACAAAAAAAGGTGGAATTTGATTTTTCTAGATATGGAGGAAAATGTTTTTGACTTTTTTTTGGAAAACATGAGAATTAAAATAGTTTTTTTGCACACTTTATTAAAGGGATAGAAAAAGATGAGAGACGGGCATTAACATGATTATTATGTTTATTAGGTTCTCACTTGTAATAAGTTTATATATATGAAAAAAAGAAAATTCCAGACGAGACCCGATCCTGAAAAAATTGGGTTTGAAATATATGTAAAAACTAGGGTTGGACTTGGTACCATGCTCATGGGCAGGGTCCCGTTTTAAAAATTGTGCAAAAATTTAGGTGGAAGGCTGAACCGGGATTTTGGTCGAGTTTTGGGTCGAAACCAGAAATATAACATGTGTGTCCTAGGCTTGACACTTATATGTGGGTATGCAGTTGTTGGGTTAATTGGAAGGTGTTCCCCCCTTTGGCATGACTTCCATGATATACGTCTTGCTTTTGAGGGCAATTGGTACGTGTGGACAAGCCATTTGATATACCTGAGTGTACATGAATTTCCTCACTATATACCTTGTGGGGATGGTGCGTGTGAGAGAGAATTAAAAATAATCGACATACGTGAATGAGTTCCATGCAGTATACCTCCTGTCATGACTATAGTCAACCGGTATGATGTAGGAGAACCGTTCGATATACGTCGAAGGTACTTGGACAATGGAAGGTAAGAGCCATATCACTTAAGCTAACTACGACTTGCTGGACCAACACCCATCATGAAATGACTCCTCAGTTACGGGACAAAATTTGGTCAATAATAATGCCCTTTGGTGATGTTGTGCATACCATGAATGATTATTTGATTAACAACTTATGGAGAGAGTATCTTTCTTGATCATGCCAAGTCGAGAATGAGGTACAAGTATAAACAGTAGAGACAAAAAGTGAGAGTGGGTGCGTGATAAGTGTAAGTGAGAATGGATATATAGAAGTGCATGTGTACGTTAGTGACACCTAAGCATGAATTTCTATGTGGTGTGTGATATATGTGATCCTAAGTGCATGTGGTGTGAAGTGTACATGGAAAATTTCTACAAGTGTGTGAATAATGGCATAAGCATGAGGTACATATTTATAGGTAATCATAAGGGGTACATGAAAAATGGGGAGGGGGGGGGGATATTTAAGAAAGTAAAACACCCATGAAAACAAAGTCTAGCCCTCTTAAAAATAGTCCCCAGTGGATTCGGCACTGTAGTCATCCCGAGGTCGGTTCCTTTGGGAGGAGAGAGAGATAGAGATAGAGATAGATACATCTCTCCCTCGGGAAGTCTATGTCATGGTCTCGCACCACTCTTGGGAAGGTTTCTTTGTCTGTCATCAGTGTAGGGGTAAATGTGAAGATATAGAATTAACAACCTATTTTGCACAAAATAGGAAAAAGAACATGTTGCCACTTCGAGAGAGAGACATTATGGACAAACTGATGCATATGAAACCAATAGTTTGATGGTCCGAAGTCTAAGTTACAGAATCGGAAAGTGTTAGGCACCCATCTCTCCTTTTCGGTCTCTCATGGGCTACTGTTATTATCTTCCCTTATATCCCCATGAAGTGTGTGTGCGTGTTTATATAATGGAGATCGAATTTATTCAACTAATACCATGGACAATGCAGAGTGATCTTATCCATAGGAATATTCCCAAAATAACATATCTAGAAAGTATCATTTGTGCATCCATCATGATATTGATCATTGTTAGGGAACAATAGTATGTGTTGGATGAAATGCAAACAAGTATGATATATATATATACTAGCGGAATGCCCGTTCCTGAAGGCACAGCGAAAATTTTGAAAGCACGTAATTACAAAATGGTGAAAATTTTCGAAGTACGTAATTGCAAAGCGACAAGAAAAGAGTAATTTATAACAATTGGCCATAATCTCCTTTGTTTATAAACTATTCACCCTGCTTAACAAACAACAAATAGTCCAACAACATTCAAATAATCTAAATTCATCAAACAAATTTACAAATACTATTTAGCGAGAACATTTCTTTGTTTAAAAAAATAGAGTGTCAAAGTTTTAAAAAAATTGGACAGAATCTCCTTTGTTTATTGGACTATCCACCCTTCTCCAGGGATAACGACAAATCCAACAATATAGAAAAAAAATCGCAAGTTTTGTCATAAACAAATCCATCTTATTCTTTTTACATACCGTAAGCTTTGTCGTAAACTTCTTTGTGACACTTATTCTCCCAAGTATGTCTATACATAACCATCACGGTGATCTCTTTACGCACCTGATAATTACAAAGAACCAATGAGAATGAAGTTGGATTATTTATCTTTACAAAAACAAAAGAAAACACAAATCCCATGTATTAGGGGGCACTAAACACAGTTCAATAATTATCTCACGAAAGAAACACAAATCCATGATATTTTAATATTCCAAAAATAACAATTGATCGTACCAATTCTTCCAACAAAAACAACAATATGATAGGGGGTGTTTTATAGTCGGAGTATCACTTTATTTCTGCCTAAATTAGATAACTTTCAAACTATTATGCATGTATTGAGTCGTGATCCATAATATAGAGAATGAAAAATTCACTTCAACAAAAAAAAAAGAACCATATTGAATACGATTGTTAACAATATGTAAAGTTATTAATTTTACACCTTACTTGGTGCCTAATTTTCAACAAATCAGCATTGCCTAAAAAAACAACATAAAAAAGAAAAGGTGTATACCGGTTTGGGAGGTTCAACTATAATCAAGTCATCTGCAAAAGAAAAAATAAATAACAACAAATGAAGCTCGCATTTTAAATAAAAAGTGATATGTAGGGCATATATGCATATATGCATATTCATATATGCCATATGCATATTGTCTAAATTCATCCAAATTGTCTAAATTCATCAAGTAAATTCACATATAAAATGAAATATACAATATTCATCAATCAAAATCATTGCATCTCAATAAACAAAGTGTCAATTTTTAAAAAAAATTGGGCATAGTCTCCTTTGTTTAATAGACTATCCACCCTGTTTAAGGAGAAACAACAAATCCAACAATATAAAAAAAAATCCCAAATTGGATGTAATCCAACAATATAAAAACATCCACAAAGTCTCACATATTGATGTAATTCAAATAATAGGAATAGAGAAAATTGGATACAAAAATGGGATTCAATAAACATCATAGTAAGTAATAGTAATTATCCATTCCAATATGGAGAAGATTTGGGAACAAACAATTAATAACTGCCCCAAACATTATTTATAAAAAAAAATGTACCTGAATACGTGTTATTAACGCAAAATAATTGCTTAAATGAGTCCAGCTTCCACCTGAGATGCATCATAAAGAAAAAAAGTAGTAAGCCAATAACTAAAATACACACCAAATAAATTAAATTAGAACACAAAAAAAATCAAACTTAGATGGCATTACCAGAAACACACCCAATGGTTACCTGCAAAATATTCATTATATAATGACATAAATCCACGAATTTCACCAAAACATGTCCCAAGAATTTAATTTGGTTTGATTCAACTTGTTCACTCTCTTTGTATCAAATCATATATTTTCTAAAAGGTTTCCCAAAAAAATCAGTTGATTATTTTTTCAAGCATGTGGAATTCAACATATGAAACAAAAAATCTTCAAGAACTACTAAATTCCTAAATTATAAAAGCAAAAATAGAAACTAACAAAAAATATTCAAAATCAAAAAATACTCTCAGTATTGGAAGTAATATCTGAATAACCCAGCCCATACACTATTGAAAAAGTAAAAAAACACTCCCAAAACTAACAAAAATTATTCAAAATCAAACCACAAATCAATTTTGCAAATTATAGAACCAAACCAAAAAAATGTCTCTAATGTGATCAAGAAAAGCCCCAAATCTAATTTCAAAACCCTAAATTCAAGAATATCAAAATCTTAGTGGGTGCCCCAAATCTAATTTCAAAACCCTAAATTGAAAAAAATCTCAGTGGGTAACCCTAAAGCAATAGATCTGAATGACAAATAAATTAAACAATCACAAATTTAGAAATCGCACCTTGAAGCATTGAAGACGCAAAATCGCAGCATCAGTGTGTGTGTAGATCTCTGTGTGTGTGTGCGTGATCTGTGTGTGTATAGATCTCTGTGTGTCGGTGTGTGTATGTGTTCATAAGTGATCTCTGTGTGTGTGTGTGTTCGTGAGTTATCAGTGTGTGTGTGTGTGCACGCCCCGGAGCGTGGAGGCAGGGGCGGCTACGCGCCGGAGCTGGGAACTGGGCGGAGGTTGAAAGATGGAGGGGAGAGAGGGAGGCAACCATGAGGGGATAGAGGGGGGCAGATGGGAGGGGAGATGGCAGAGCAGGGGAGAGGGGAAGCGGGGAGGGGAGATGGCGGAGCAGGGGAGAGGGTTTGGGGCAGCGGGGAGGGAAGAGGGTGGGGAAGGGGAGAGGGGTTGGAGCAGGGGAGAGGGGTTGGGGAATCGGGGGTAGGGGAAGGAAGAAAACGGGGGAGTGAGTATTCAAGTTTTTTTTTTGATTGAGCCATGTCACAATGGGTATAATCCCATGTGGCACAATCCCAAACCATTAGATCGTCCCCAAAAAATTGCTCCCAACCGTTGATTTTTTGGAACAGTAAAACACCCTTCTCTCATATATATATATATATATATATGAAAATGGGAGGTTCTAGAAAATTAGGGAATTTGAGAAATTCGAAAAATTGGAAAATTGGACTCGACTATTGGATTTTAGTTCGAGACGCCTACGTATCCTATAAAGGCATCAAAGTCCACATAGTTTGAATGAAGCATAGGGGTGGGGTTTATCCCATAGATTCGAACGAAATTTTATTATATGAGTGTGCGTTGGAAAAAGTGTGATGGATAATTCCGTTCAAAATTTACAGGTATGACCTTCTTTTATTTGATTTTGGGATTTTTGTAGAAAATAAAGTATGTGCAGTATACTAAAAGGAGTGTAGATATTAATGTGTATGAACTAAAGTAAGAACTAGATTATGAATATAATGTTTATAATGCAAAAATAAAGAATTTCAAGAGAGATGGAAGGAATTGGACCTTATTTGACGATTGATCTTTGATCTTGGATTAACTCCCTTGAGTGTTGATGAATGTTGTTGGGAGAGAAGGTTATTTTTCAAAATGGGGTATGAAAAGGATGGGAATGTAAGCTTGAATGTATCTTCATATGAGGAACTTCGTTGATTTCGAGGGAATATTGGTGAGATCACTGATGCTGATGGATCAGTTGTGTTATCCCCTGGAGTGAGGTACTGGACCCTATTTATAGGGTCAATGGGGTGCCGATCAGCCTACCCTAGGTGGAGCCTATCGGCATGTTCCCCCAAACACAGTGCCGATTGGTAGGGCTCAGGACATGCCAATTGGCTATCCCGTACATATTTTCTCAAAGAAACCACTGTAGAACACAAATCGTTGATCCAAATCGTTCACGGGACATACCATTAGAAATGTATTTCAGAAACCTTCAAGAGTACTTTGGACTACTTCCGGGTCCGGGAGTTGACTTTGTGTCAAATGTGGCTCGAAAGCGGACGTCGATGTTTTAGACAGGAGATCGCCGGACGCAAATGAATTGTTTGTCTGCATTTTAAGTCAGAATCGCGCACGGGGAGGACCATTGGAAAGGTTAGGAGATTTACTTTGAGTCTTAAAGAGTTTTGCTCAATTCAAAAAGTCGACCTTGGTCAACCGGGGCTGGAAAACGCTTACGAACCTCTCTGAGTAAAAATGATTATTCATCCATACCATAGGTCAGAATCGTGCACGGGAAGGACCGTTAGAAATGGTATTCATGACCCTTCATAGATTCATTCAGTCTCATTCGAGATGATGAGTTGACTTTGGTTAAACGGAGTCTGGGAGCGCCCGATGGCCTCCAGATCAATTTTTAGGGGAAAACTGATCGCTCATCCGAATGGTTATGCCAATTCTCACATGGAGTGGACCATTGTAAAGGTGTTTCATTTCCCTTCTAAGAAACAAAGATATTTCTCTCTAATGGTGAAGTTGATTGGGGTCAAATCAGTGCGCTAGAGTGCCCACTGGCCTCCAAATTGATATTCAGTAGCAAAATGGTCCATTCGTCAGATGCATTGTGTCGATTCATTCATGGAGTGGATCATTTAAAAGGGTATTCAGATCCCTTCAAAGATTCAAAGGGATTTCACTCTGGTGATATAGTTTATTGGGGTCAAACGGTGCTCGGGGTCGCCTGATGGGCACTAGATCGGTACTCGGAGTGCTACCTAGCATTTACAATGAGACGGGGAGGTGTTAGGGGCCTAAGGGGAGACCTAGAGGGTCCTATAATATGGTGTCTACAATGATAAATGGAAATAAAGTAAAAAGTGGCCATTTTAGAAGATTGGTAACATTTTCGAAAGAAAAATGGTTTCATGCTTTCGCATATATGTATATATGTATATATATATATATAAGGTAGTTGCATAGTCACATAAATATAACGTGTTAAAGTCTCTTTTCTACATTTTGATTATATATTGTATTGTTGTATTTTCCCACTGGGCATTCAACTGATTACCTTATCTTTGTTACGGAATGTTTTGTGTGGTTCCATATTTTGAGAGCGTTGTATAGGTAGGTATTCTTTTTATTTTACGTTAGCAGCTCTGTATGCTTGGCTTTCGAGGATGCTTCCCACAGGTCCTTCACGTAGTTTGATGTAAATTTGAATTGCATGCTAAACAAGTGAAATCTTAATTAAATAAAATTTAAACAACAATACTATTTAGTCTGTCTCATTCCACTTCACATCTAACTTTCGAGTCGGGCCAATTGAATGTGAGGTGGTCTGAATGTAAGTATGATTTAAAGGAGTCTTAGAGTATCATTGGAACCAATTGTATCTAGCATAATTGAGGAATATAAATCGACTCATTTTGATGCCTTGAGGTGTTTAATGCTTATAGTAAATGATGTGTAAAGACTCATAGACTAATGTTTTGAGGGTACCTAACAGTCATGATGTGGGTATTGAAAAATTCGTAGGACATACCGATGATAAGAGAGTTACACGTGATGAAATCTTATCAGGTTTTTGATGAATTTTACACGTGGTATGCTTGGTGTCCTCAGGAAACTAGCTAAGTGGGTATTACAAAAGGCTATTGTTATAGTGATGATTGTATTAAGGATCAAGTAACAATCTCAGGATTTTTGCCCAATTCTAAAGAGTCAAATCATGTAGTCCTTGGTGAAGTGATCGAAGTTGATACAAGTGAGTGAGGTAACCTTCTAAGAGTAAGTGAATATTTGTGTCATGTTTGGACACAATGCCTATTGTCCTAATAGGGCTAGTGTTAAAAGTGTCATACTTGATTGTTATGGTTACTTGGAGACACATTGGCGGCTTAGATTAAAAATTTAAGGACATGGAAATAACACCCCATGAGGGATATCGAAGCATGATTAGGACATCGACATTTGTCTACAGTGTAAGTTAAAATAGCCCTATAAGGACATTAGTTATTTGTAAGTCTTGTCATACTGGTACAGATTAGGAAGTGTAGACCTAGGTATTACTTGCTATCCTTATAGTGCTAATGGAGATCGATGTAGACATCACATAAATTCAGTTTGGGTGGAATCGGGATATAGCACAGTAACGACCTTTTGTCATTAGAGGTTATAACAAGGTGATGTTTTGCCTAGATGGTTACTTCTTAAGGATACATTGGAATGTGATCATGTTACAATAAAGTATACAATAATACATGTGTGTTAGGTTGGTCATGATTTCATGTTGGCTAGGCATTTGTCGATCGTAGTGGCTTGCCTTCGTCATGAATGAAAGAGGGAAACCTTATGCTTCAGGAGGGAAGTCCAGCATTTGGATTTCCAAGGAACAAGTACGTTACTTTAGTCTCGAGGAGATGAGTGGCTCATGATCTTATTCTTCACGATTGGTAACTCAAGCTTGGGTGTATGGCTATGATAGGATCTGATGACAATGCTTAGGAGGAGGAGTGGACTCCAAGCATATTGAGTAGGTTCACCTTCGTAAACCATACCAGTTGCATACAAAGAAGAAACCGTCAAAATGATTATTTGTTAATTCCAATTCATTGCGTTCTTTCAATTTTGGTAATCTAGGACCATGTTCCTCTGATTCCAATGGTTGAGGATGATGACCTTTCAATATGAATAGTTTGGTATTCTTCCATGTGATAGTTTGATCATAGTGAGAATTAGCTCAATATGACTACGGATGGATCGGGTGTGGCCATTGTAGCTCGACAACTGGGCGTACTCTTATTTGAAATATCCCTTTGTTTGCAAAAGTTTCATGTACGTGTGGTTGTAGGTTCGGAAGCATGGTTTACTTTAGCATTCGCTTTCCTTAGAATTAACAATCTTATATATTAGTCGGTATGACGATTAAAAACTCTAGTTATAAAGAGAGGAATTATGATTCGAGGACATAGTAAGGTGTTAAAACTTGTACATATTATTATTTTACCAGAATATGTGGATTGGTACAATACATAGGTTAATGATTCATACTTGAATGTATAGAGTGATTCTAGGTTCACAAAGGAATATTTTTGAAGATGTTAGTCAGGCACACGATTGTGACTTGGATGGTTTGTTGCTCCTCGTATTGAGTAACTATCTATATGAGGCTAGTATCATGTTTTAAATGAATTCGATGGTCACGATGACCGGATAATTCGGGGAGACTCGGGATATGTAGTCCTAAGAATTGAAATAATTTATGATAATGAACTTGGTGAGAATTGTTTTCTTTTTCTCTTGGGTGAGAGTTAATCACTAGAGAGTGTTTACTGATAGGGGCCCTAATATGATTTAGGTATTAAAAAAGTAGTCTTAGAACTTGATTGAATGTGATCATCAAGTAAATGGATACTCAAGGATGGTTATGTGACTTTGATGTCTAGTCTGATGGTGAGCATTAAAGCATGTCGCATGTCGAGCTCTTTGGCGATAATCCCTTGTGAGGAGCGTATGATGACATCTTAGTGATTGAGGACCTAAACGATCTAGATTTAAAGGATTCCTATAACTTAGAATAAGACATGATAAACCCCAGGTAATTGACGAACTAATGGATTGATAATTTTGAGGATGAATTTTCCTAAGGAAGGAAGAGCGTGACAACTGTGGTTTGAATTTTATCCCATGCTTCGTGTAATTTACAATTATGTAGAACCCTTAGGGATTTGGATCAATAATTTATGTATAGAGAATCGTATAGCCTTGTGGTATTTGTGGAAATAGTGAGAAATTAATTGGCAAAAACTTGGAATTTTAAAAATTTATTCTATAATTCTAATGAGGCTAATCTCATTTGAACAGGAAGCCTTCCTTGTTTAAACGAGCTTTTAACGTAGTTCTAATGAACCACCTCTGTATAGGATTTTACCCACTCATTATTATGTGGTTGAAATGTCATTTAAATGAGATTCATATCTCGTTTGAATGAGACATGATCTCATTCGAACGACCACATCAGTAATTTGTTCTTTTGAGTTGCCCTTGTGTGCTATCGAGTTTTGGACCCTTAGATTGAAGAGCTATCAACCTTTAAAGGCATCAGATCATAGAAATGTGTTAAATGTCTTTACTTTGCTCTTTAAAGTCATTTTATGGGTTTATTTAGGGTTTTATGGGAGATAGAGATGGTGGGTTCTTCCCCACCATTTTATATCAGCACTATTGTTACACCTTGCACCTCCATATTACACCACTTCAAGCTTATCCTTCCTTTATGAGCTTTATCAAGGGTAAACGTATGTTGTGTTAAGAAAGATAAAGATTTTTGGAAATATTGTTGTTGGTTTTCAAAGAAGAAAAGTAGAAGATTAATGGAGATTTTGCATGGAGCTTTCATGGAGGCAAGCTAGGTGGAGCTAGGAAACCTCTTTAAGGCCACCTTAGGAGGTGGGAGGTTGGCATTTTCTTCTATATACATCATACCATTTTTTTTTTATCTTATTTGAAGTGGGAAAGCTCTACTCTTAGTTTAAAACTCTAACTTTCCATAGGATTGATCTTGTGTCTTTATAAGAATAGGAGGTATATTTATTTTAAAGATGGTATTTTTCTTGATCTTGGGTAATGGATCAAAAAGGAATTTCAAGACTTTTTATTAAATCATATATTTAAAGAAAAATTGTTCCTAAATTTTTTATGGAATAAATTTTTTTGAAAATAATGTTTACCTTGTTAAAAAATATTTTGTGAACAAATATTTTAATGTTTTCTTGTAAAATCTGGAATTTTCAAAAAATAGGTATTTATTCAAGTTTGAATGATAAAAAAATGTCTTTAGTCTTGGAAAGCATTTTGTTGCAAACATTATGAACTTTCTTGAATAAATCATGTGTTAAGCTCATTTTTTTAAAACTAAAAATCTTCCTTCCTATGTATATGAACTTGTAGTATTTTGATGATAAGCATATAAATAATGGAAGTTTTAATGGGTTTTAACTTGAAATAAAGAATGTAGAAATTTTATACCTTAAAGTATTGAACTAAGTGTGGAAAATGTGATAAATGTGTGTTTCCAAGACTATATGTGTTGATATGATAAAATTGTGCTTCCTTGAAAAGTAGTCTTAAAAATGACAATGATTTCCCTAATAAAGAATGTAATGAAATAAAGAGATTTACAACTTGATAAGTATGTTACTCCAAAGTGTTAAATATGTGTTAGTGAGTTAAAAATATTGAGAAGTTGGTGTGTATATCTTAATAATGGTTTTGGGGAAATAACAATTGTGAAAAGGGAGGGAAAATGGAAGTTTGGAAGTAAATGGGTAAATTGGTAATATTATATAAAGTAAAATATTTTTATGAAATAAAAATATTAGAAGTGATGTTACACAAATTGTTCTAAGTGAAAGTGATTTTTGGAATAAAATCAACATAAGTGTGCAAAGGACAAGAAATGGTGATTTTTAAAATGTAACACAAGAAGAGGTGAAACCTCGGGTTTTGACTTCGACCGGTAAAAAGTGAAATACTGTGGACATTTTTAAAATGTTAAAACAAATGAACAAGGACTCGAATGACACCAGATTCCCAGAGTGAAGGATCCAAAATCACTAGCCAGACCATGTGGTAGCATAGCTAGAAGTCTGGAGCTTGTTAAAGTATGTGGATATTTAGAAGATTCCAAGAAAAAGATAATGAAAATTGGAAGATAGTTGACTAATATGCATGAAGTAAACTAAATAGTAAGATGAAGTAATTAAATGGGTAATTAAGCAACCTAAAGGGATTTAACCTATAATTAACACAAGAATGGATTTATGAAAGGTTTTCCAGGAAAATATGTATTTTCTAACATGATGCTTGCGCATATTCAAATGTGATTTTCAAGAAAAAATACTAAGGTAAATTTTGTATGAGTAAATGGGTAATTTCGGTGAAAGAAATGCTTTCATTAGATAAAGGGTATTTGTTTATACTATTTGACTAGGTTTGTTAAATCAAGAAATAAATGTCAAGTTATGTAAAAAGGGATCCTTCTATAAGATTAAGGCGAATTAATCTACATAGGTAACATTTTTGGAATAAAAACAATTTCATTCATTAAAGCATATAATATGTGCATATATGTATATAAGGTAATTGTATGTGCATTTAGATATAACGTGTTAAAGTTTCTTTTCGACCGTTCGATCCTATATTGCATTGTTATATTTTCCTACTAGATATTCAACTTTTTCCCTCGTCTTTGTTACGGTAGGTTGGGTGCGGTTTTGAATTTTGAGAGAATTGTACTCGTAAGTATCCTTCTTATTTTATTTTAGTAGCTCTGTATGCTTGAATTCTTAGGGCACTTCCCACGGGTCCTTTATGTAGTTTGATGTAAATTATAATTGCATGCAAAGAAGTGAAATGTCAATTAAATAAAATAGAACTGGTAACATTATTTAAGTTATCTTTTTGCACTTCACACCAATGATTTGGGTCAGACTGGGTTGGCCACAGGTAACCCATAAACCCGGGCGGGGGATTTACAAACTTTTCATTGCATAGGCCACACAGGTAAAGTTTATGTTATTTATATTATACTTGTCTTTTCTTCAAGTGTATTTTGGAGTTACTCATTCCCCTTCAGAACATGCAGTTGTGGGAAACTAAGGCCGATAAAAAGGTTAAAGTGGATAAGAACGCACAGTTGGAGGTCGACAATCGGATGGTACAACTAGCCAAGATAAATCTGATTATAAGTCCAAGGATATTGAGAAAAAAAATGCCATCGGGAGAGAATACAGATTATGAAGGCTAATCTTTAAGCCAAGGTTGATTAATTGGAGGATCAGTTGAAGAATAAAAATGATGGTGAGTCGGAAAAAGTAAAGACTGCCATTGAGAAATCTCTCATGGACATCAAGGAGTATGAGGAGTTTTTGGACTAAGCCATTTTGTACATGGATAAAGGCTCCAAAGTTATTTTCCACCAAATATCCAACTTGTGCCCCGAGTTGGCAACCATTGATCCTCATCTTGATGAGGTCATCACTTCTTTTATCTTAGCCAATCCTGAGAGCGTGGAAGATATGAACCATGTGCAAGTTGAGGTTAAGATTATTACTTTTATAGCCATGCCTACTATCACCAAATCATACGCCATAGACAGGGTTGGCAATAAGGAAGGTAATATCGTTGTTCAAACGGAGGACCCTGTTGCGCATATAGAGACATATTAGACCCCTGTGGAGAATTAGATCTTAACTTTTTGCGAGCGACCAGTGGTGCTCACACGTTCCCCTTTTGTGTAACTCTTTTAAAAATTTGAACAATTTCACTTTTGAACTAATTTGTTTATAATAACTTCCCCATTTTTTTATATTTTCTAGATTGTGATATGGTTAAAAATGATATTGTTGTGGTTTTGAACACCACCTGGTGTGTCCGAGATAACTCTTTTCTTTTCTAGTTTCAAGGTTTGATGTTATCTTATCACAAAAATGTTTTGATGTTTAAGAAGATTATTTCATGGGGTTTCATATTTTAAGTTGTTCAATGATGATTTTTTTTACCCAAGACTCCTGAATCACTCTCGTACTACCGAGAGTGAACTTTCTATTAATTCACCATAATTAAATGATGTTATGCATAACCATACATAAATGATTCTATTTATACTTTACCACCTAAATTATGTTATTTGGATCGCCTTCCTTTTAGC
This sequence comes from Sambucus nigra, assembly GCA_949130495.1. NCBI lineage: Eukaryota > Viridiplantae > Streptophyta > Magnoliopsida > Dipsacales > Adoxaceae > Sambucus > Sambucus nigra. The sequence goes on along the minus strand of OX422207.1, from coordinate 127,966,272 downwards.
ATTTCTAAATTGAGATTATGGAGCCGAGACTCCCTAATCACTTTCATATTGCCTAAAGAGAGTTATTAATTAATTCAACACAATTAAATGATTTTCTACAAAACCATAATTTCATGATTTTATTTATATTCACCATATAAATGATGTTAAGGTGATATCCGTCCTCTTGGCATTTAGGGACTGTCCTTAAGGTGCCGAGACTCCCTAATCACTCTCGTACTGTTGGGAGAGAGTTATGAATTAATTCACCATAATTCAATGATGTTCTCTTAATCATTCTTTTACCATTAAGAGATAGTTATTAATTAATTAACCATAATTAAATGGAGTTCTTCCCTTAGATGCCATGCAAATTAGATACACAGGAATAAAATATGAGATAACACTCGGTACATTTCTCATTAAAAACTTTGATTCATATAACTGGAGGAATGCCTAGAAAATAATTCATTGAATATGAAACTGAAAGAAAATTGATAATCATTTTTCAAGTGATTCGCATTCAAAGGATTAGAGAATGGTTCGCCCTCATGGTTTTCTAGCCGATGGGATGACCTCCTCTGTCACCCTATAAGGCCCATGTAAGTTAGGGTGCATCTTTTTGGCTTTCTACAAGACAATTTTTTTAGCATGGGGTCTCTCATGCAAATTGGCAGAAACTTCACACTTTTGTTACAAAATTTTTCCTCTCTATACTAATAAAAGGGCTGCCTAACTACAACGTCTTCCCATATTTCCTAAATTAGATCTAAATCAACATTTTTCTCTTCAGGGTTAACTTATGGGTCATAAGTTTGGACTCTGTGACTTGGGAGCCCAATTTCTATCAAAATTATAGTCTCAGCTTTACAAGCCTCTATAAATGGTGTTTCTATTTTTGAAGTCTTTTCTTTAGTCTTGTAAGCCCACAAAACATCGTACAACTCATCAATCCATTTTCCCTATGCGTCATTAAGTTTTTTCTTTATCCCGCCTAAGATATTTCTATTTGTGACATTTGTTTGACCATTGTCTTGGGGTCAGTCGGGCAAGGAGTGAAATTGCTTGATGTCGACCCTTGCGTAATATACTTTCAGGGATTTATTTTTAAAGTGTTTTCTATTATCTAATATTAGAGTATTTGGGAGGATTTATTTAAAGATGATGTTCATCCAAATAATATTAAAACATTTGGCCTTGGTTATCGTTATCAGAGCCTCGGTTTTCACCCATTTCAAAAATTAGTTAATTGTAACGATCAAGAACTTGTAATTCCCCTTCGCCCTGTGTAGAGTGCCAACCAGATCTATCCCTCGCATCATAAAAGGTAAAAGGGCTAATATGGACGAGAGTTGTTGATGAGGTATGTTAGAGAAACATTGTCATTGATCACATTTTTGAACATATTTTGCCGAGTCTTTTGCAAGAATCGACCAGAAGTAACCCTGAGTGACTATCCTCTTGGCTGGAGATCGTCCAATTATGTAACTCACACGTAATCCTTAATGCACATCTCAGAGAACATATCCTGTCTCTACGGGTTGTAGACACTGATAAAGAGGCAGTGAGAAATGTCTCATATAAATCACGTCGCCTATGATGATGAACTTAGTTGTACGATATTTGATATTTCTTATCTCAGATTTAGATTTGGGTAACTTTTAGTCTCTAATGTAATCGATGATCAAATCCATCCATGACTCTACCAAATTCAATTTCAGGCAGAGGCTCACTCCAACCTCCTCTGTTTCGACACTCGACTTGAGTAAAATTTCATTAGGCATAGATCTTTTGATCTCTATTCTATTAGCTGATGTGAGACTTACCAATGCATCTGCTCTACCCAAATCTTGGGATTCTTTTCATATTGACTTCGTCGAAGTTCAAAAATATTTTCCTCATTCTAGATAGGTACTTGGCCATTTTTCATCTTTGGCCTTGTAAATTCCCAATAATTGCTTGACAATTAGCTGATAGTCACTGTGAGCTATTATTTGGACAACATTGAGTGACTTATATAGAGAAAGTCCTTCGAGCACAACCTCATATTCCAATTCATTATTTGATGCCTTAAAGTTGAACTGCAAATCATACTCTATGTCAGTTCCATCTAGGGATGACAATATTAAAGTTAATGCCACTCTCACAAGATTATCCATCCTTAAAAAAACTCAAAATTAGTCCTCCTTTTGTTAAACCCTCATACAGTGCTCCTTTCTTAATCAAGAGATATTTTTTGGGAATTCCTCATCCAATGCTGCCTTCTAAACAATTGGCACCATTTTGTCCCCTTCTATGAATTCAGAATCATTTCAAGTTCTCCAAGTAAACCATGTTAGTGCTTGTCCATTGATTTCTCTTCTCATCTAGTGTATGATGTAAAACTCACCTAACTCCACTAACCAAGGCATTAACCTACGCGATTTCTATGGTTTATTAATGACTTGCCTAAGTGGAGTGTCTGCTAGAACCATCATACTATATGCTTAGAAATAAGGTTTTGTCTTTTTTGAATCATGAATTAGGATGTATGCTAGCTTCTCTATCTTTGGACATTTTAACTCTACCCCTTGCATAACTTTCTATTGAAATAAATAGGCTTTTGAATTCCATCATTATCTCGAACAATGGCTACACTGATGGTGGACTCCGAGACGGCTAAATACAAGAATAATTTCTCTCCTTGAACTGGACGAGAGAGGATCATTGAGTAGTCGAGATACGCCTTAAATTCTTAAAATGCCCTTTCACACACTTCATCTCGAGAGAAATATTTCCTTATGATATTAAGGAATGGTAAACAGTTTTCCAGTACTCTTGAGACAAAATAGCTCAGAGAAGGCCCTCGTCCTGTTAACCTTTGGGAATCCTTTATCGTTCTCGACATTTGTATATAAATCAACTCTTTAATCCTAATGGGATTTACTTCAATCCCCCTTTGATTAATAATAAAATATAAAAAACTTTCTCGCTCCAAATCCGAACACACACCTTACCGGACATAGTTTCATTCTATATTTGTCCATTTTATCGAAAGTCGTCTTCTAAGCTGCCACATATATATCGACTTTCAGACACTTCGTAATTATATCATTCACGTACATATCCATCATCTTTCCAATTTGATCTTCGAACATTTTATTCACCAACCATCAATAGATTGCCCTAGTGTTGTTTAAGACGAAAGGCATTTTGTAGACGCGGTGTGTGATACCGATCAAATTAATTCGCATATTTCCAAACATTCTTATTTAATTAGGATGCTTAATTTTGAACAAGAAAAATCCAATTTTAGATCAACCCCCAAACATGCATCAATGTGTCAATATAAATCTCAAATTAAATCATGCGATGAACAAAGCTAACAAAAGAAGGTTTCAGGAAAAAATCCCCATAGGGCAAAGACCTTTTATTTTCACTGTAATTTGTAAAGTAACGGTTACAATTGGAGTACAACGAAAAATACACTTTTGACTTACGAAATACCTAGGAACACCGCATCACTCCCTATGACACACAATCCTAAAACTTTACAGAGTCTCCTTCCACAATAGCACACAGCTCTCTTCGGTTGTAGAGATCACACTCCAATGGTTGAATCAGCAAAAGTCCCAGCAAAATATGATTTGGGTTCCAAAAACAACTCACATAAAAATCACTAGGATTTGTGAATTATAAAAACAAATTTTGAACCCTCAAAAGTGATGGAGAATAAACAAAAACATTTAAAAACGTATTTTGTTTAAACCAGTGTTTTTTCCACACAAAAATCAATACACCTGACACCCTGTTTATAAAACATTTAAGGCGGTGGAGTGTCAAACTTAAACAACTCGTTAGAACGAGACACAACATCGTTCGAGCGATAACTGATCTCGTTCGAACAAGATACGATGTCGTTCGAACGACATCATAGACGTGTCTCTTAATTCTTCAGTCTCTTAAAAAACTTGGAAACCTCAAACCTAATATTGTTTACGAGATCAACAAAGTTTATCCAAAATATTTATGAGAAAATGTTTTGAAAAATTAAAAACCATTTCAAAAATCTTTTTTCATAAATTGAAAAATATTTTATTTTTCATAAAATATCCCAACACTTTTTATGCAAAATGTAAATGGAACTTAAACACATTTACCAAATCCATCCTTGTTAGGCATGATTGTTGAAGTCGACTTGAAATTCGGATTGCCGTTGTAGATGTAAGCTTTCCTATTCCTCAACAAAGCGGTATACGACATACTCAATGTGACGGACTATGTCCTTACAAATCTCCCCCTATGTCTATGCCGGTACAAAATAAAAATAAGCTGAATTATCAAACTCAAAAATAACCTATACAAATCAACCCTCCCATAAGCTCGAAATGATAAGATAAAAATGAACAAGTCTGTAAACTTTTCAAACATCTCTTCAACAATCAACTTTTCAAATCTCTATGCTTTTCTCATCAGGGTGTGCAATACAAAGAATCTTCACTTTTACCTACACACATGAGGTAAAGCAAAAACCTTGTAATAATTGAGTTTGAAATGATATAAATCATATACATGAAAGTATAATCAAATCCCCCATACTTAAAAACTCCCCCATAATATCATAATTCGTTCTCCCTCTTTTTATTTGTTTGAAATAGACAAAAAAAGAATAAATCTCATAACGCAAATCGGGGTGTCATGGAAAACCAAACAAACAAACTACTTTTGACTTTTTCAATTTTTCATACAAAAAATGCAAAAATGATGTTACAAAAATCACACCATGAATTTATACTAGAACATCCAAATCGTGTGAAATGGAATGAATGGGTGTGAACTAATTCTATAGGAAAATATACTCAATCATATCATATGTGCACGATGCATAACTGTACTCATAACGAATGAACACAAAAAATTGTCCTTAGGTGTTAAAATGTTGAATTTAGATGACACCGTTTTAAATTCAAATCAACAAATCAAAGTCAACATGATTTTCACACCAATAACATTCAAATGATTTCATGCTTTTCAAGATTTTTAAGGACGTGTAAAGTCGTTTTAATTCTCCAACAAAACTCCCTTATATATATTTTCTTTTTCAGGTGATCTAAATTCTCAAAAATTGGAGAATTGGTGAATAAACGTAATGGCCCATAATTTGACATATATTTCTTTTGATTGCCATTCAATATTTTCAGGCTTTTTTAAACCTCTTTTGACCCTGGATAATTAGAATTCCTCAATTTTTAGGTCCAATTTAAATGGCGGCTTAATCGCAAAGGATACATGTGTACCTTTAGTAGCCCTTCACCGTTTATAAAATTCACACAAACTTATGAGAAATGGTAAAAACATGCACTCCTTTTATTATCTTGTTTTATCACATTTGGTTCATTTTAATAGATAGAATTGAGATAAAAACATGTAACCAACATGTGATTTGACAAGAACGAGCATCAAACAAATTCGTGCATGTGTGCAATAACAAAGTGAGTCAAACATGTAGGTAGTAACACTATAGCATCACAAAGACTCCAAACTTTGTAAAGCACATGAATGACATAACATATTATCTCAAATCACTATCAAATAGTCACTTTGATATGGCATGAAGTTGTGACTTGGTCATCCTAAGTTTGCATTCATATACGGTGCAAAACAAACAACAAAAATGTTTTTTGTATTTTTCAAAAAAATTTCTAATACAAAAAGTACTTGTCATAACTCTAATAAAGATATACATCACGAAACACAAGTCGAGTATGGCAAACATGTGAACACAATCATCTATATGATATATCAAGGGAAGAATCATGTGTAAGCAACCGGGAATCAGCATGTCCAAAATCTAGTGCCATTGAAAATTGTGACGAAGAAAGCAAAATCAATATCACACAAATATGCGGAAAATAAGGATCAAACGCAATAAATTAGCGTAACCCGCTCGGATACAAATTGTAAACGTGGTGTGTGATATCGATCAAATTAATTCACAAATTTCCAAACACTCTTACTTAATTAGGATGTCTAAATTTGAACAAGAAAAATCCAATTTTAGATCAGCCCCTAAACACGCATCTACATGTCAATATAAGTCTCAAATTAAATCATGCGATGAACAAAGATGACAAAAGCAGGTTTCTACAAAAATCCCCACAGGGCAAAAACCTTTTATATTCACTATAATTTGTAAAGTAACGGTTACAATCAGATTACAACGAAAAATACACTTTTGACTTACGAAATATCCGCAAGAATCGATTCGTAGTCATCAGCCCAGGAACACCGCATCACTCCCTATGACATGCAGTCCTGAAACTTTGCAAAGTCTCCTTCCACAATAGCACGCAACTCTCTAATTGTAGATATCACCCTCCAAAGGTTGAATCAATAAAATTCCCAGCAAAATATGATTTGGGTTCCAAAAACTACTCACACAAAAAGCACTGGGATTTGTGAATTGTAAAAACAAATTTTGAACCCTCAAAAGTGATGGATAATAAACAAAAACACTTAAAAACGTATTCTGTTAAAACTAGTGTTTTCTTCACACAAAAATCAATTCGTCTGACACCCTATTTATAAAACATTTAAGGCGATGGAGTGTCAAACTTAAACAGCTCGTTCAAACGAGATACGACATCGTTCGAGCGATAACTGATCTCGTTTGAACGAGATACGATGTCATTCGAATGACATCGTACACGTGTCACTTGTTGCTTCAGTCTTTTAAAAAACTTGGAAACCTCTAACCTAACTGTTTACGAGATGAGCAAAGTTTAGCCAAAATAATTATGAGAGAATGTTTTTGAAAAATAAAAAAATATTTAAAATCATTTCAAAAATCATTTTTCATAAATTGAAAAATATTTTATCTTTCATAAAATATCCCAACACTTTTTATGCGAAATATAAATGGAACTTAAACACATTTACCAAATCAGTCCTTGTTGGGCATAATTGTTGAAGTCGATTTGAAATTCAAATTGTCATTGTAGATGTACGCTTTCCAATTCATTGACAAACTTGTAGCGGTATACGGCATACTAAATGTGACGGACTATGTCCTTACACATTGTCTTGTAGCAGTAGGTTCTTTTATCCATAATAAAGGTAGTCTTTTCGACATCCTCACTGTATATTAAAATTTTGTTATACTCGGACTACACATCTTCGAAGCTCATGAGCTCATGCCCTTCTATTTCATCCACCATTTGGTCAATTAGAGGTAATGGGAAGATATCCTTTGGGAAAGTCTTTTTGATGTTTGTGAAATCAATGTAAATCCTCCATTTTTCATTTTGCTGGGCACAATAACGACATTGGAAAGACACTCTAGGTACTATACCTCTTTAATAAAATATGTGGTCTGTAATGTCTTAACATCATCTTGAATCACATCAGGCTAATATCTTATAAAGGTACATCACCTATGCTTTACTGGTTTAGCCTTTTCATCGATATTGAGCCGATGGCAAATAATTTCGAACTCAATCCCTGGTATATCACCATGACTCCACACAAATATACTTTGCCTCTCTCTTAATAAGTTCATTAATTTCTCCCTTAATTTATCTCTTAGTGATGCACCAACGTGGACGATTTTTTTCGGTTCGACCTAATTGAGAATGATGGATTCTACTTCCTCTTCGGGCTCTCCCCTCTTGAGTTTCCTTTCATCCCTTGGGTCGATGGTATCAATGTAATAAGAAGATATTTTCCTATTATGGGTTTCCTCTTATCGTCCAATGTGAAGTAGCACTCTTGGTCTTCCAACTGATCACCTTGCACTTCCCTTACCCCATAATGAGTCTGAAATTTCATCATTTGGTGTACACTGGGGCACAACGTCAAATTATTTTAGCTCTACTCTCCCTAGGATGATGTTGTAGGCTCAGAACACGTGTTTATCCATCATAAAGAAGATGATTTTCCTGGTCAAACATTTCGACCAAGTCCCCATAAATACGTGCATCTCAAAGACTTTGAGCGGGTGAAATTTCTCCCCACTTAATCCAATAAAAGGTTAGTGATATTTAACTAGTCTCTTCTTAATTAACTTCAAACATTTAAAACAATCCCAAAATATGACATCCCTATAACTTTCTCTATCAACCAATATACGAAATACTTGTAACTATGAACTCGCACTGTTATGACTAGGGGGTCATCATGTGGGGCTAAGATCCATTTGAAGTTTATCATTGAGAATCCTATTATTAGGCTATCCCTATCAACCTTCTTGAGCTTATCCGAGTTAGCTTCATTCTCGATCCAGTTTTCCTTGTACCTTTTCGGTTCCATTTTTTCCTCAACTACATGAGCCTTCCCATGGTCCAGCTCAGTAACTCCACCTATTACTCCAGTACAAATCATTTTAATGCTAAGGGAAATAATTCACAAATTACCTTTTTATTCTAGGAGTTTTGTAAGATGATCGGGATCATCACCATCGTTGTTATCTGACTCTTTCACACTTTTATTTGCTTGATCTTCTTTTTTTAGTTTATTTTCCTTTCTTTTGTTAAACCTTTTCCTTCCATAATCTCGGTCACCACTCTTATCTACATACTTTCTGAGTTTTTCATGTTTTAACATTTTCTCTATCTTATCTTGAAGGGCAAAGCTACGATCTATTGTATGGTCGTGGTACTAGTGGAACTCGCACCATTTACTTTTATCTCTCTTGTGGGGTGGAGACTTTAACTTCTCTGGCCACCTGAGCTCCAATCATCTTTTATTTAGTTCAATATCAAATCTGGGCTTATAGTTAACAAAGTATGCTTGACACACTTATCATTGTTCGACCTCTTTTTCCATTCCCTATCTTAATTTTGGCTAGACTTACCATTTACTGACTCCTTCATGTCACCTCTCTTGACTACCATGTATTCCTCCTCATTCATGATTCTCTTGGATATATCTAGAGTTTCAATCATGGAATTTTGAGGATCCTCAGTGAGGTTACATAGGAGTTTTCACAGTTATAGCCCACTGATGAGGGATGTCATCATAATACTCTCATCATAATCTTCCACGTCAAACTTATTCTTATTAAAATAAGAGATATAGTTCCTCAGAAGTTTATTCTTCCCCTATTTGACATTTAGTAGATGAGTCACATACTTTTCCATCTTCATACAAAAACAGAAGTTGAGGAAATTTTTTTCTCAGAGATATTTAAAATTATCTATAGATTCTATCGACAGGCCAGTATAACACACATGCACCGAGCCTATGAGCGTGCTGGAGAAATATCGACCCCTCATTTCATCAAGTGTTGAGTGGATGTCGGCACCTGACTGATACATCTCAATATAGTGATAGGGGTTAGTGCTTCTGTCAACCTGGGTCTCACACTCGGCGACTTGAACTTTGCTGGAGTGGGGTAATTGATAGTTTTATCCCCAAATGGATATCCTTATTTATATATCCTGCGTCCAGGGTCTCATCTCTTTATCAGATTTTTTTATCTTTTCCACCAAAATCTGAATCTAATTTTTACAGTGATTTTTCTCTTGCACTACATCATCTCCCACTCCTTTTATAGCCACTGCCTTTGGAATTGGTTATATGTCAATAGCTGTCTACTTGTTGTTAACTAGTCTATGATCCTCTATTTCTAGCTCTCATTTCATCCTTTTTTCATTGTGCTGACTGATGACTTGTGTGCCTCCAATGTTATGAGATTGTTGGCCTCGGCTGACTTCACCCCTTGGACCGAGACAATAAATGTCTCATGCCCTACTTAGTATATCAAAATCCAAGCCTATCTTACAACTCTAGGGAGTATGTTGGATACTTTTTCCTTGGTAAGTTGGTGCTGCAGTAGCTTCGGCTGATAAGAGGTGTATGAGATTTCGTACCTTTCCCAGTAGACATCCTCATCGCAGGTCACGTCATTTGGGCATTCTTGTACATTCTTTCCAAGGCAGAGACACCATGGATTAGTGACGTCACTCCGCTATAGATGGTGTTTCATCTCCTTTACTAGAGGTGGGGGTATTCCCACTTCTACAAGTTTCGCTTCCTCATGTGAAACCATGCCTAATTAAATCCTGGGTGATTAGTCCTATATTAAATTAAAACAAGTTTCTCAGTTGGTTCATTCTTATCAACACTGTCGATTTTTTTTTTAATTTCTAATCACCAAAGTGAAATTAGACCCGTGCCAAATTTTATCTTTCATTAACCCAAGACAAAATACTCATGCAGAAGTAATAGATAACCATTCACAATAAACTATGAATCAAATAATGTAGAAATATATAAAGGATAAAATCTGGACGAGTCAACATTCGTCTAAAACCCAAAACTACTAAATAAAATCCATATAATCCAAAATTGAAATTTTAAAGGAATACCGTGGACAACATGTCCCAATAGAGAATAATATAATGAGATCCTACACTAGATGTGAATAGATGAAGCGTCTATGCAAAGTCCTGCCATCCTCCACAAAGTTGTTGCTACGAGTCCCTGGACAGAATCTTCAAGTCTGGCCTCCCTATGGCTGGACACCTAAAAGGTTTGGAAAATATTATAATAGCAAGAGTTAGTACTGAAAACATTTTGAAAATATTTTTAAAATGATTATCAAAATAAGATGAGTTATTGATTACAAAAGTTAAGATTTCGCATACCCTCTCTTGAGTTACCTCACCCCTCATCTATCGTGGACCCCTAACATCCCGTACCTAGCCCACCTAGCTATACTACTCAAGCTAACTGAACTACGGTATTCAACTGACTCATCTATACTACTAAGTTCCCATTCATCCCACTTAGTATGTAATAGTAACCATATCACAAGATTTATATAGTTAGATAATTTTTCATGCCAGGTTATCTTTCACCGTTTTCTAATTAATTCTTCCTACTTAATTTTCTTCTAGATGTATTCGCGGCATATCATTATCTACTAACTCGCATAAGTAGATTATTAAAATAGTATATATTTCACACACAACGTATACTTATAAATTTATTTATTCCTAATATGTTCTCTTAACACACATCAAGGACTCTTGGTTCGGAATGGTCCATCGACACCAAGTAAGAGTTTGGTTCGAAATGTCACCTCGACCCCAAATTCATTTCATGAAGTGTTTCAGAATAATCACCTCGACCCCACTAATGAAATTTACACATAGGTTGGTTCAGAACTCTTTCATCATGACCCCAACATACGATTTTTCATATATTTGTTCAGAATCCTACATCGACCCTAATATAGGAAATTATACTTTAGGTATTCTCACCACCTAACTATCTATATAATTCAGTAGGTATACACACAACCTAATATTAGAGTTCATACGTAATATTTTCTCTTTAATATTCACCTTACTTATTTATTTATGACTTATCTCACTATCGTATTTTAATTAAGTATTCATACAACTCTAAGGGACCTAGTTACCCCTCTATTCATTTCAGTAGTTAAGATATCTCTAACCTATTGATATACCCCTAGGTATTACGTTTACTCTCTTCGTAACTCAAATCTCAAATTTCTGATATACTACTCGATCGAGTTATCCTCGTTGGTCCATCACTTCCAATCTTGCACTCTATTATTATAACCGACCTCCACTATACACCTACTGGTAATATCTAAGTCCCTGCATAGGTACAACATCATCCTTAAGGTTTTCTCCAATCATTGGCAAATGATTAGAAGTCAACCAACAAAAGAACCCATAATCAGCCTAGGTCGATTGATTGGCCAGGACAATCGATCGATCGACTCCACCGATCGATCGACATTATAGGGTCGATCCCATTACCAATTTCCCAACTTACATGATGACACACCAAACATGAAACCAATGATTCCTAACCATTTTTACATGCTCTAGGATGATTTCCAACGATTTAAACATCATAAATCTTCACGAATTTAGCCCTGAATAATTCAAATCCTACAATTACTCAAGAACACTAAAATACGTTCTTTCCATATTTTAAATCATAAACCCATATTTTAATTCGTACTAACAATCATGGTTCCTCTGATTTTCAATCCTCTACAGATATAAATCTAACTACATGTTATTTCTATCCAAACATGCAATTAATTAATTCCTTTTCTCCAAGAATATTAATCAAAATCGATTATTCATAAATCCTACGCATGGATATTATAACTCAAAATAATTTTCAAACAACCACTTGCCTTATTCAGAAATGGTCTGATTTCGTGATTAATGTTGGTTATTGATTGTTTTTCTCCTACAATCTTCCTTCCTAACTAGTTTTTGGTTCAAGAACCCTTTGAATGCTTCACCAATTCTTCCTTAGGCTTAGAGAATAGTCTCTCTTTTCTCTCTATAATGGCTCTCCTTTGTGTTATGAGAATTTTAACCCTAACCCCACTTTTAATCAGCTGATAAAACACTCCAAAATTCGTAGGTATCCTCTCCCCTATATGCCAAAAGACTAAAATGCTCCCGTACGGTCCCGATTTAGCCAAAAAATGCCCCGGTACTCGACTAGTACCCCCGGGTATACTATTTTGACTAATTCGATCCATTCCGAATCATCCATGACCTCTAAATTATCATTTGAGTCACCAAAAATATTTTTCCTATCTCATCCTCAATTTAGTCTACACTCGACACTCGGTTGAGGTATAATCAAGTACGCCCATATCCCTCGCTATCTTGTACAAATTAACTATCAACATTTACCATTCATAATTAGTAAATTTGAATCATAATATTAATCAATATCTGTCTCTCGGTTAATATTTAATAATCACAATTATTATTTACACTTAATAATCATAATTATTATCAAATGATATTAAATTACATTACTAACCTAATTTAAATTAAAACTTATTTTCTATTTAATTACCTAATAATTAAATTCTAAATACGCAAAAATACTGGGTATTACATACTTCCCGCCTTACAAAGGAATTTTGTCCTTAAAATGAGGATATACCTGTGATGAATAATATTGGATGCTGCTCTCGTATATCCTCCTCCCGCTTCCATGTCAACTCATCAATACTATGGTGTCCCCACTGTACTCGCACTAACGGTACTACTTCAGATCGAAGCTTATGCTCGCTATAATCTAGAATAGCCATGGGTCTCTCCTGATATGAGACAACTAGCTGCAAATCAATCTTCTCAAGTGGGACGTTCCATAAGCCTCTCTCGCTCCTACTGTATTTCTTCAATGATGCCACACGGAACACGTCGTTTATCCCCTGAAGATGCTCTGGGAGTCCCAATTTTTATGCTAATTGTCCCACATATCTCGACGCTAAATTTTCTTTCTTATCTAACCTCATAATCCCCTTCATAGGAGATACCCGAATAAACACCTGGTCACCCACCTCTAGCTCCACGTGTCTCCTACCGGTGTCAACATAACTCTTCTGCCTATCATCATCTATTCAAATACATCCTCAAATAAAATGTATCTTGGAAGAAGTTTAATGTATCATCTCCAACCCCAATATATTGTTGTCCCCCACCTCTAACCAATAGGCGGGCGAACAACAAGGTTTCCCATAAAGTGCCTCAAAAGAAGCCATACCGATAGTGAATTGGTAAGAGTTGTTACATGCAAACTCTACCAATGGGAGATATCGATCCCATCCTCTCCTAAAATCTAGGATACACATCCTCAACATATCCTCAAGCATCTGATTCACCCACTCAGTCTGCCCGTCTGTCTGTGGGTGATACACCGTACTCAACCGCAAGTCTCTTCCCATGGCCTCCTTAAAACTCTGCCAGAAATGTAATAATTTTTTTTTGTCTCTATCCGACAAAATATTGATAAAAACTTTGCATAGCTTAATGATATTTGAAATGAATAGTTACGCGTACTGCATCGTATCAAAATCAATATAAACCGATAAGAAATTGGCTACTTTGGTCAGTCGATCCACTATCACCCATATGGAATCGTGAACTCTCTACGATGTCGGTAGTCTGATAATAATGTTCATAAAAATGCTCTCCCACTTCCACACAGGTATATCCCGTGGCTATAGCATCCCTGAAGGTCTATGATGGTCAACTTTAATAAGCTAACACATAGCGCACTTCGAGACAAACTCTACTATTTCTCGCTTCATAAACGACCACCAATACTGTCCTCACATATCGTGGAACATCTTATCCCCGACGGGATGTACCACAAAATTTAACCCGTGTCACTCTATCATGATTGCATGTTTCAAATCTTCATCCTCGGGTACTACCAGTCTCCCATTAAACTGAAGTCCTCCCTCTGAGCTGGTGGAGTAGGACTCTTCCCCCTCGACTAGTAACAGTCGTACTCTGTCCTGACAAAACAGGTCCTCTACCTGTGCCCTCACCACCTGCATAACACTCTCGGGGGTGATAGATAAAACTTCCATGTATTCTTGGGCTACTTCATCCTCATGTCGAAGTTCACTCCACTTTGCTTTCCAAACCTCTGCCTACTCTCCTATGGTTCTTTGGCTCAACGCATCGTCCACCACGTTAGCCTTACCCGGATTATACTGTATATCAAACTGGTAGTCCTTCATGAATTCGAGCCATATCCTCTGCCTCATATTCATATTCTTTCGGGTGAAGAGATACTGAAGTGACTTATGATCCATGAATGGAGAAAACATCTCTCCCAGAAGATAATGTCTCCATATCCTCAAAGTAAAAACGCCCGCTACCAACTCGAGGTTGTGGGTGGGATAATTCTTCTCATGTGGCTTTATATTTTGAGACGCATAAGCTATATCCCTTTCCTACATCTATAACACAGCCCTAAGTCCCTGCAAGGATGTGCCGGTATAGACTCGGTACTCCACTCCACTCTTAGGCAATATAAGTACGGGTGTTGATGTCAACCCATCCTTTAGCTCATTAAACGCTAGCTCACAGTAGTCTCTCCACACAAATGGTATTCCCATACAAGTCAAGTTCATCAAAGGAACAATAATCTTTGAGAACCCCTTGATGAAGCTTCGATAGTAACCATCCAATCCCAAAAATCTCCAAACCTCGATTGGTGTTGCGGGATGTCCCCACTCCCTCAACGCTAATACCTTACTCGGATCAATAACAATACATATGTTGGACAAAATTTGGCCAAGAAACTGAACCTTCCAAAGGAAAATTTCACACTTCCCGAATTTCGATGGTCCCATAACGTTTGAAGAACCATGCGTAACTTCTCGGCGTACTCCTCCTCCTTGTGAGATTAAACTAAAATATCATCAATGAATAAGATCACAAACTAGTCCAAAAAGTACCGGAGTACCCTATTCAAGAGGTCTATAAACACTGCAGGCACATTAGTGATCCCAAATGGCATAACTCTGAACTCGTATGACTCGTACCGTGACAAGAAGGAGGTCTTAGGTACATCCTCCTCTCGACTACTCACCTAATGGTAACCCAACCTCAAATCGATTTTTGAGAAGTACAAAACCCCTCTCAACTGATCAAACAAGTCGTCAATCCTAGGTGATGGATACTTGTTATGTATCGTCACCTTATTCAGCTCCATGTCATTTATACACAAATAGAGCGAATTATCTCTTTTCTTCACAAATAACACCGGCACATCCCACGGTGATGTACTTCACCGAATGAAGCCCTATCCCAACAGATTCTGAATCTTTTCTCTAACCTCTCACATTGTCTAAAGGGGCCATACGATACGGTGCTCTGGCAATCGGACTCATCCCCGGTGCTAAATCGATAACGCAGTCAATCTCCCTGCTGGGTGGTAACCCTAGTATCTCCTAAAAATCATCCTCGAAATCCCTGGAAGACATCCTCAAAATCCCTCACGACTGGGATTGAGTCCAGAGAAACAACCACCTCCTATGAGTTCTCCTCCTTAATAAAATACAAATAAGTGCGTGATCCTCCCTCGGGATAAGGCATCACCACTAGGAATATCTCCTGTCCCGGTCCCGGAATGGCGAACATGATAGTCCTCTCATAGCAATATACCATCGCCCTATAACCCGTCAACCAATCCATGCCTAGTATGACATCATAACCCTTAATATTTAACACTAGAAGGTCGGTCTCTAGACCAAATCTCCTGATCATAATGTCCACACCCTTATAAATAGAGTGTATATGGGACCCACTACCTATCGATGACTCAACACACATAAGATGAGTGTCTCCTATTTCTAAAAGGTTGGATGCTTGTGAACTAGTAGCAATGAAAGGCACGTCTCGAACATTGTACACAAGCCCATAGCACATCTGTCCCGGCTGCTACTGTGGGGCCTGTGCTGGTACTGGGGTTAATGGAGTCTGCTGCCCCAGTTGGGCGCCCTGCTACTGTATCCTATCTCCTTGTGGAAAAGTCCTACTCTTATGACCCAGCTATCCATATTTGAAACATAGCCCCTGGAATGGCCTCTGCCCTTGGCCCAGTTGGCCTTGACGACCATGAACCTACTGACCTCCCCCTTGGTTCTCTTGGCCCTAATGGCCTTGAGGAACCTACTGCTAGGATCCCTGTTGTCCTTGCCTATCAGATCGATGTTGTCCATACCTAAATCTCTTAGTAGAGTTCATCTAGAACGAATTCTTCCCCTGTTGACCCGTTGTCTTCTACTACGGTGTTCTGCTATCACTACCCCCATTTTCCCTGCCTGGATGACTAAGATCACCCATCTTGCTTCCCTTCACATGGAAGTGATGATCCTGACAGTGTACTAGTGCAGCGTTGACAACATCTCTGTAAGTAAATAGTGTTGGGTTACCGATCAAATGTTGCCTGATCTTCTAGGTCAAACCATCCATAAAGTTGGACTTTTTCCTCTCCTCATTGCTTACCTCGTCTGGCACAAAATTAGCCAAGCCATTGAACTCCTCCTCATAGTCAGCTACTGATCGATCACCCTGAACCACCTCACTAAATTTCTTCCTCATTTCTGACTCTACTGTAGGCGGAAAGTACTTGTGGTCAAATCACACTCAAAACTCAAAAATCTTCATCAAGCCCCTCTCCTTTGCAGCGATAACTGACTCCCACCGCTGTAAAGCTTCTCCTGACAGACGAAAAGTAGCAAGCATCTTCTTATGCACCTCGATACACTCAAACATGTGCAGATGGAACTGGATATTCTTCTTCCAATTGCAAACCTCTAACACGTCAGTACTGCCCCAAAAATCGGGCGGATGGCCCTTCTGAAAGGTCTCCCTGACTCCCTGCCAAAAAGGTGGCCCTACTAGGCCTAGGCTGCTGGTGCCACTGGAAGCTGTGCCTGGGGCTGAAGAAAATGGGCTTCCATGTCCCGCATGGCTGTCTCAATAACCCCAACCACTATCTCTGCCACCTGAGTAGTAGAAATCCGCTCAGGTGGTGGTGGTGGTGGTGGTGGCAGTGCATGTGGTTCCCGAGGAGCCTCCCTCACCTCATCTCTAGCCTCAGCCCTTTATACTCATTTTCAACTCGATGGCATCTAAAAATAGATCGAACTATATAAGTACACAGTTTATACAAAAATCTAATAGCATAAGTATGATATCTTAAACAGATAAGGATAAAAGTAACAGTCCTAAACTAGGGCTCCATATCAAAAAATGAAATGCTAAAATCATAGTAAGACTCTTATATCCTATTGACACTAGAACGTGATTCTCTAATACCATTTGTGACACCCTGCCTAATTAAATCCCGGGTGACGAGTCCTAAATTAAATTAAAATAGGTTTCTCAGTTAGTTCATTCTTTGCATCACTGCCGAAAAACTTTTTAATTACTAATCACCTAAGTGAAATTAGACCCGTGCCAATTTTTATCTTTCATTAACCCAAGACAAAATAATCATGAATAAGTAGTATATAACCATTCACAATAAACGATGAATCAAACCATGTAGCAATATATACAGGATAAAATCTGGCTGAGTCAACATTCGGGCAAAAATCGAAAACTGCTAAATAAAATCCACATAAATCCATAACTAAAATCTAAAATAAAGACTGTGGACAACATGTCCCAATGGTAAATACTATAATTATATCCTACACTAGATCTGAATACATGAAGCGTCTATGTAAAATACTGGCAGCCTCCACAAAGCTGCAGCTACGAGTCCCCGGACAGACTCCTCAAGTCTGGCATCCCTATGGCTGAACACCTAAAAGGTTTGAAAAATATTTTAATAGCAAGAGTTAGTAATCAAAATGTTTTGAAAATATTTTTCATGTGATTATCACAATAAGATGAGTTATTGATTACAAATGTTAAGATTTCGCGTAAACTCTCTTGAGTTACCTCACACCTCATCCACCGTGCACACCTAACGTCCCGTACCTAGCCCACATAGCTATACTACTCAAGCTAACTGAATTATGGTATTCAACTGACTCATCTATACCACTAAGTTCCCATTCCTACCAGTTAGTATGTAATAGTAACCATATCTCAAGATTTATATGCTTAGATAACTCTTGACACCTGGTTATCTTTCACCATTTTATAATTAAGTTTTCCTACTTAATTTGCTTTTAGATGTATTCGCAGCATCTAATTCTCTACCAAGTCGCACAAGTAGATTATTAAAAAAGTATATATATCACACACAACATATACTTATAAACTTATTTATTCCTAATATGTCCTCTTAACACACATCAGGGAATCTTGTCTCGGAATGGTCCATCGGCACCAAGCAAGAGTTTGGTTCGGAACGTCACCTCGACTCCCAATTCATTTCATGAAGTCATTTAGAATAATCACCTCTACCCCACTAATTAAATTTATACATAGGTTGGTTCGGAACTCTTTCGTCACGACCCGAACTTACTATTTTCCAACTATTAGTTCGGAATCCTACCTCGACCCTAATATAGGCCATTATAATTTAGGTATTCTCACCACCTAAGTATCTATATAATTCAGTAGGCATACACACAACCTAATAATAGAATTAGTATGTAATATTTTATCTTTAATATTCACCGTACTCATTTATTTATGATTTATCTCACTATCATTATTTGATTGGGTATTCACACAAATCTAAGTGCCCTAGGTACCCCTCTATTAATTTTAGTAGTTAAGCTATCTATAACTTACTGATATACCCCTGCGGATTATGTTTACTCTCTCCATAACTCAAGTCCTGAATTTCCAATATACTACTTGATCGGGTTATCCTCGTCGATCCATCACTTCCAATCTTGCAATCTATTATTATAACGGACCTCCACTATACACCTACTGGTATTCTCTAAGTCTCTACACATGTACAACATCATCCCTAAGGTTTTCCCCAAGAATTGGCAAACGATTAGAAACCAACCAATAAAAGAACCCATAATCAGTCTGGGTCGATCAATCGACCAGGACCATCGATCGATTAACATTCTAGGGTCGATCGTCGATCGAGCAGGTGAAAATGCACTTCTCCTTCATGCATTTTCTCACCACTCCCAATTTCCCAACTTACAAGATAACATAGAAAACTTGAAATCAATGATTCCTAACCATTCTTACATACTCTAGGAGGATTTCAACGATTTAAACATCATAAATCTTCACGAATTTAGCCTAGAATAATTCAAATCCTTTAATTACTCAAGAACCCTAAAATATATTCTTTCCATATTTTAAATCATAAACCCAGATTTTAATTCGTATTAACAATCATGGTTCCTCTAATTTTCAATCCTCTACAAATATAAATCTAACTATATGCTATTTCTACCCAAACATGCAATTAGCCAATTCTTTTTCCCCAAGAATATTTATCAAAATAGATTATTCATAAATCTTAAGCATGGATATCATAACTAAATAAAATTTTCAAATAACCACTTGACTTATTCAGATATGGTCTGATTTCGTGATTGTTGTTGGTGATTGATTGCCTTGTTCCTCCAATAGTCCTACCCAACTAGTTTGTGGTGCAAGAACACTTTAAATCCTTCACCAATTATTACTTAGGTTTAGAGAATAATCTCTCTTCTCTCTTTAATGGATTTCTATTGTGTTATGAGGTTTCTAATCCTAACCCCACTTTTAATTAGTTTATTAAATACTCCAAAATTCGTTTGTCTCCTCACCCCTATGTGCCAAAAGACTAAAACACCCCCATACGGTCCCAGTTTAGCCCAAAAATGCCCCGGTACCCGACTAGTACCGACGGGTATACTATTTTGACTAATTCAACCCGTTCAGAAATATTTGTGGCCTCTAAATTATCATTTGAGTCACCACAAATATTTTTCCTATCTCATCCTTAATTTAGTCTACACAGGATAATAGGTTGAGGTATAATCAAGCACGTCCATATCCCTCGCTATGTCGTACAAATTAACTATCGACATTTACTATTCACACTTAGTAAATTTGAATCCTAATATTAATCAGTATCTACCTCTCGATTAATATTTAATAATCACAATTATTATTTACGCTTAATAATCATAATTATTATTAAATCATATTAAATTAGTCTACTCATGTAATTTAAATTAAAACATATTTTCTATTTAATTACCCAATTAATTAAATTCTGAATACGTTGAAATATGGGGTATTACACCTCCCTAGTGGATGAAGTTATCAGGGTCACAATAGGATTATCAAGAATTCTACTCATTATGTTCTGGCTGAAGGCTAAGAACTATTATTTCATTTACTAATGGATGGACATAAGGCACGCCAATGCCACCGCCACATCTGCCATTTTGGATTATTAAGGTAGTTGGCTAGAGCTACCCCGTCCTTACAAGGACTTTTTTTGGCCATCTTTAGTGAGAATTAACCAAGAAGCAAAGAGAATTTAGGAAAAAGCAAAAAATTAAAGAAACAAACTAAATTAATTAAGCTCAATAAATGATCAACTTAAGCTCTTTAAATGGTGATTCAACTCTAGAACTGATGGATCTGTATTACCACCAGAGACAAGGCGGAGAGCGCTCAAGCTAAGAAGAAGTATAAAACCAAGTTTCTTCTCACAGATGGTTCCAAAATGATGATATTGTGTATTACCTAGAGATATATTCAACTCAATTTCTAGATTTGTGAAATAATGACGAAGTAAGACGTCAATTCAACAAGTAAATAATCAAGTAGAGAAGATGAGAGATGCGGAAGAAAGAAAGTATTTAAGTGGGTCATCTTTAGACTACGTCCATTATGGAAAGAGTAAATAGTCATCACTATATAATGGGGCGAAATACCATTGATAAGGTTACAAGCTATCCTACACTCCCCCTAATACAAAGTAATAGTGTTTTTCTTATGGAATCATCGATACAAGTAAAGGATGAAGATAAGTTCCTTTTATAGTTTTTGGGTTTATAATATCACCCCATAACATGTAATCTATATCAATGAGATAACACAAAAAATAAGAGTGTGACAACTATACAATGCAATGTGTAACTCATAATGGCTAAATATTTCCTTCATGTAGGGGATAATATGCCATAATCGTCCTGGTCACATGTGCCAATATTACCCTTGTCACATGTTCCATGCCACTAAGCTATATCGGAGATGGAAGGTCTCGAGTGGTTGAGGGGTTGTTTTTCAAGCATATGGCTGAGGATAGGATAATTTCACTCCTGGTCTCGACCTAATAATAGGCGAAGGGTGACACAGTTGGGATCAACACTTGGTTCCCACTATTTGCAAGTCTAGTAGTGTGCTAAAAAATTAATGATGAAAGTCACTGAATGCGGTGGTCTCAGAGATCGAGATTTTGGAACATGCCCTAAAGTGTTAGAAGTTGAGTATTTGACGAGTCCGAGATGATATGTGAGGGAACATGTTATCATGATGGGTCTCATCCAGACAAGGCCAAACTTACGTATATCATTTTCCATATATCTATCTATCTACTATCAGTATATCAATTAATCAATCAATCTATCTATCTATCTATCTATCTATCTATCTATCTATCTATCTATCTATCTATCTATCTATCTATCTATCCATCGATTTATATATATATATATATATATAAAGAGAGAGAGAGAGAGAGAGAGAGAGAGATAAATTGATAGATGGATAGATATATCCATCTATATATCTATCCATCTATCAATTTAACTGTTTCTCTCTCTCTCTCTCTCTCTCTCCTATATATATATATATATATATATATATTTGTCTTTCTATCTATCTATCTACTGAACCTATATAAGTGCGTAGTAAATTATATAGGGCTTAATACGTTAAAGGTGAATGTGAAAAATAATTGGAGTAAAGTTATAAAATGTTTAATGATTAAATAAGGTAATGGGAGATGAATCGAAGAAATGAACGATAGACAATACTCTTGTTAGAGTGGTTTATTCATGAGGTTTACAATTGAACTAGTTAGATATGGTCGTGTAGCATAACGAATTAAGAGTATGAGCTAGGTGTGCACATTACTTGCGAGGTGGGGGGTAGTCTCATAAGAGTGCGAAACCGACTTAAATATGGAAAGCTTTGTTGCATAGTTATTTAGTGCATCATATTTACTTGTAAGTATTTTTCAAAGGTTTCGGGCTCTGACTCGTGTCGAAATACTTTAAAAAAATTTGGTGTCTTTCCATAGGCACGCCATGGATAATTACTCTTTCTAGGGACATGTAGCTGTAGTGGATGTGGAGGCTTGCAGAGTTCTAAGTATCCATTTCATTCATTTATTCTTAGAGTTTACTTTATTTCAATTATCTGCTCGACATGTTGCCCCTTTATTTTTAGGCTCAGTTATTTTCAGTTATTATGTTGCTCTAAGATATTTGTATTGGATATTAATAACTGGTGGTTTCTTTGGTAATCAGTTTTATATTATGAGTCTAGACTTCCTCATTTGGTGTGATTTTTTTTAGTTTTATTTTTGTTGGATTATGATTGAATGGGTTATTTTAGCATGATAATGAAAAATGAAATATTTGACACTGCCTGTTAAACTAATAGTTGGATTGGTAATTAATTAACTTTCGACAGTGATGCTGAGAATGAGACATATGAGACTACCATTTCATTGTTGTAGCGAGGTGGCCACCCATTATTTTAATAGGCAGGGTGTTACAGATAGTATCGGAGAATCAGGTTCTAGTGTCCTATAGGATTTGTGAAACTTTTATATTTTAGCATAACATCCTTTGATATAAAGCCCGATTTTTAGGATTGTTGTATTAATATTTATGCATTTGGATATTTACATTCTTATGCTAATTGTTATCTATTTGATTGTGAGCTAATATAATTTTGATCCCATTTTAGATACCACTAAGAAGAAACAGTCAGATGAGAGCAGGTTCTGGGGAAGAAGCCACATAGGGGATCATTATAGTGCTAGAGGTGGACGACATTATGGCACAAATAGTTAATGTGATGATGATTGCATTATCACAACATTTTTTGCAAAATCAACCATAGTAGCGAGTAGCGCCAGTCATTTCGTCCCACCCTGGACATCTAATTGGTAGATAATGAGGGAGATGTTTAAAAAAGGAAATCTATCAGAGTTTTAGGGTAGTTAAAATGTAATTATTGTGAGTTAGTGGAAGAAATACATGTAGTGCCACCTCCGTATGGTTGAGTACAATGATGCTCGAAAGCAGATTTTGGCAACATTCAAGCTAGTGGGTGCAAATTTACAGTGGTGGGAGTTAGTCATCACCTTCGAGGAGAGAAATACTATGACGATTACTGAGTTCTAGGGGTGGTTCGACCCCAAGTATTTTTTGTTTGACAATTTAGACAGAGAAGCAGATGATGTTTAATGAGGTGGTATAGGGAGATTGGTTCTTAACTGATTACGATGAGGAGTTTGCCCATCTAGCAAACTTTATGCCCAATGGGGTGAATAAGGAAGAGAAGAAGATGTTGAAGTTTATGGGTGGACATACTTAGAGGATCAAGCAACACTTGCTTGATAACTCGGTGCTGAAGACTTATATTGAGGTCGTCAATGACACACTACTACACTTTTAGGATCATCGCTTCCACATAAAGAAAAGAAAGAGAGGGGGAGACCAGTTAGAGTGGAAAGGCAAGTGGTAATGGTACTAATGGGGCATAATAGTAGCAGGTGAGTAGATATCACAAGTGGGATTTCCGATTGGGAGATACGTCTAAGAGATTCAAATTAGGTGGTTATAGACCGAAGAGTGGTGGGTTCAGACAGGGCCAGTAGGGCCCATATCCTCAACAACAGTAGCAGTAGGTTCCCTAGGGCTGCCTGGGCTAAGAGAAAAATGGGGTGTCCAGTAGGGCCATCAGGGCTAGCGGTAGGGACAAGCCCGACATGGCAAACAAAGATAGAAGCAGGGAGGCTTTACTGGTCGTTGTTTTAATAGTGGAGAGATGGGACATCCGAAAAGGGACTGCCCACATCTAGTCAGGTGACCACAACAGGGTGCCAAATAGGGGCAGGAGGCACAATTTCCACTACCATCACCATCTCCACAAGACCCATAGTAACAGGTGTAGCTGGAACATGGATGTGTTTGTAACGTTCGAGATTCAATCATACCTCAGGCACTACAAGGGCCACCTTCAATAGATGAACATTTTTTTATTTATGGGCATATGGGTAGGGTATTGTTTGATATGGGAGCTTCACATTAATTTATAGGCAATAGATTAACACACGTAATCGGTCTATTGGATACAACCGTCATCCTTCTTATGTGTGTAGAATCACCTTTAGGCTGCGGGTCCCTTATACACTCTATATGTAGGGGGTAGATATAGACATTGGGATATTATGTTTAGCAGTCGACCTACTAGTGTTATATATGAAAAGGTATGATGTCATTCTGGGCATGGATTGGTTAGCCGGGTATATGGATATGGCGGATTGTTATGGAAGGACCATTATATTCTCCATTCTGGAGTAGGATAAGTTCCTAGTGGTGATGCCTCTACATAAGGGAGGATCGACCAATCAATTGTACTATAATGAGAAGGAGACCTCACATGTGTTGGTTATATCCTTGGATTCTATTCTAGTTATGATGGAGTTTGGTGATGTTTTCCAAGAGATACTTGGGTTGCCACCCCACTGAGAGATTGCCTTTGTGATTGATTTAGAGCCTGGGATGAGACTAATCGCATGTGCACCCCATCGTATTGCACCGCTATAAACGCATGAGTTAAATGATCAGATTTAACAGCTCTTGCAACATGGAATTATTAGGCGGAGTTCATCATTGTTGGATGTACCAGTGCTATTTATGAAGAAAATAAATGGGTCACTTTGTTTATGTGTAAAGTACCGAGTGCTGAACAAGGTCACGATTTAAAATAAATATCCATTGCCTCGAATTGATGACCTATTCGATTAGTTAAGAGGAGCAGTATTCTTCTCAAAGATAGATTTACGTTCAGGGTACCATCAGTTGGGCCTTAGTGAGGAGGACTTTCTTAAGACCCCATTCTTGATGCGATATGGATTGTACGAGTTTAGGGTGATAACATTTGGGTTTACTAATGCACCGATAGTGTTCATGGACCTCATTAACAAGGTATTCAGGGAATTTCTTGACAAGTTTGTGATTGTGTTCATCGACGATATTACGGGTTATTCTTGCACTAAGAGTGAGCATGCAGAGCATCTAAGTTTGGTTCTGTAGACATTTAGAGATCACCAGTTGAACCCCAAGTTCGAAAAATGCACATTTTAGTTGAGTGAGGTGCAATTTTTGGGGGACGTTATATCAGATAGAGGGATTTTTGTGGATTCGAGTAAGGTATCGGCGGTGAGGGAGTGGGGACAACCCACGATACCAATGAAGTTTCGCAAAATTTTGGGGTTGTCTAGGTATTATCAACACTTCATAAAAGGGATTTCGAAGATTGTGGGTACATTAACTAATCTAACTCATAAGGGGTACCCTTCATTTGGGATGACTATCATCATTTAGCATTTGACAAAATAAAGGGCAAAATGACTTTAGTGCCCATGCTTGCACTTCGTAGGGGAGGAGTGGAGTACTGTGTCTTTACAGATGCGTCTCTACATGGACTTGGGGGTCTATTATGTCAACATGATAGGGGTATATCCTATGCATCTCAGAAGATTAATCCCGATGAGAGGAATTACCCCACACACGACCTAGAGTAAGTGGGGTTTATATTTGCCTTGATGATTTAGAGGCATTATCTTTTGGGTGAGAGGTTTAGCTTATTCACGCATCATAAGTCACTACAATTCCTCTTCACGCAGAAGGATCTGAATATGCACTAGAGGAGATTGTTGGAGTTCATAAAGTATTAACAGTTTCATATTCAGTATCATCTTGGGAAGGCTAACCTGGTGGTAGACACGTTGAATCGATGGTCTACTGGAGAGATAGAATATATCTGGAAGGCAAAGTGGGGTGATCTTTTACATAACGCTGACATTGTCAGAGCTTGCATACCAGTTTTAGCTATCACTCCCGAGATCATCATGTGGGTAGTTAAGATGCACCACCAGATACTCATAGGGATGTTGCAGCCACTTGGGATCCCAATGTGTAAGTGGGCAAGCATCCCGATGGATTTCATTACCAGGTTACCGACATCACAGAGAGTCCATGACTCCATCTGGGTGATTGTCGATCGGTTGAACAAGGTGGACCATTTTATACTAGTTTGTTTGAATTAAGAGACGAGGCAGTACACGCAGTCGTTTATTGATGAGATTATGAGATTACATAGGGTGCCGATTAATATCGTGTCTGACAAGGCAAAGATTTTTTGTGTCCCACTTTAAGTGGATCCTTCAGGAGGTTATGGGCATGACTTTATGATTAAGTACCGCATATAACCCACAGACTGATGGGAAATATGAGTGGGTTAATGAGATGTTTGAGGACATGATCAGGATGTGTATATTTGACTTTGGGGGAGGTTGGGAGCAGTACCTTCCATTTGTTGAGTTCCCTTCTAATAACACCTACCAGTTTACCATTGACATGACACCATTTGAGGAACTTTATGGATGACCTTGTCATTCACCCACTTGTTAGTTAGAGATGGGGGACAATAAAATTTTGGTACTGAAGATAATTCAGGTACTACTGTAAGGATCGATCTCTTTCTGGGATGCATATGGGAAGTTTAGGATAGGAAAAAGCGTTACATAGATGCAGAAAATGAGGAACATAGAGCTAGTTATAGGGGATTAGGTCTTTGTTTAAGTGTCTTATATGAAAGGAGTCATGAGATTTGATAAAAAGGGGAAGCTAGCACTGAGGTATCATGGACCCTTCCCTATCATTTAGAGAGTAGGAGCAGTCCCTTATAGGCTAGGTCTACTAGAGAATCTACAGTGGATCCACGATGTGTTTTAGATGTCATCGCTGAAGAGACATGAAAAGAGTGAGAGGTCCTATTAGGAAATTAGATTGGAAGAGATAGATTTGCAGCCATATATCTCATATGGGAAGAAATTGATTTCTCATCTTGATCGTAGTGTGCATAAGCTGCAATCTAATGTGGTGCCCTTAGTTCGATTTATGTTGGGACACCATAGTGTGGACGATTCAATGTTGGAGAGGGAGTATGATACAGGATCTTGACCTTTTTGATGCAGGTATTTTCGAATTTTGAGGATGAAATTCCTTTGTAAAGGTGGGGGGTACGTAACACCCCGTATTTTTATATTTTGGAATTTAAGTATTTCTGGCATTTTTAAATTACACATGTGCAGCAATTAAATTAAAATGAAATATTCCATATTTCTTAAATATTAATTAGGAATGATTAAGTTTAATATTATATGTTAAATTTACGAAGTGTGTATAGTAAATAAAATACAGTGAATTGTTAGTACATCGTAGTGAGTGAGAATGATGGAATTTTTAACGATATCTCAAATCGAGGATTATGAGTAGATTATTTTTAGGTTGAGATGAAAAGGTATGTAGAGTGACATGGATAATGATTTCGAGTTGACGGTTTGTTATGAATGGGCAGAGATAAGCAGAATTGAGTACTCAGGGGTAGTATTTTTATTCCGGGGGCTTTTAGACTTGCCTAGACTCATGTAGGAGTATTTGGGTCAATTTAAGATAGCCTAATAACCTAATTTAGGTATTAGTGAGTTAAAATATAAAGGGCGAGGTGTGTGAGGCAACCCTACTATTGGTTACAAACTCTAGAAGAGAGAATGA
The DNA here is from genome assembly GCA_949130495.1 of Sambucus nigra. Lineage (NCBI taxonomy): Eukaryota > Viridiplantae > Streptophyta > Magnoliopsida > Dipsacales > Adoxaceae > Sambucus > Sambucus nigra. Next base: position 127,938,209 of record OX422207.1, on the reverse strand, counting down.
AGAGATAAGAAGGCTAGAGAGGATAATTGAGAGGAAAACTTAAGGAATTCTCGCATCAAATCATCACACACAAGAGAGATAAAACCCTACATTCATTCCAAGTGAAGTAATTAACTTGATTTAAATTAAATTGAGGTGATTCATGTTCACATCATGGTAGGTGTAGGAAAAAACCATTTTTAGGAAGGGTTTTTACTCAAGAAATGGGGGTTTTAGTGAAATCAATATCATGTGTTGGTTAGATGATTAATTGATAATATATTACCATTTAAATTGATGGAATCAGAGTCATATCAGATAGTTAGAGGTTGAGTGGGTTTAATTGGGGATTTTGAAACCAAATCTAGGGTTTTGATCTAATGTTCTTTTCATAAATCTAATTCATGAATTTAATGGATGAGATTTGAAAAATCATTGATATTTGGATGATTGTTTACTGTTACAACCTTCTAGGATCCATTCATTTACGTTATATGCATTTTAATGGAGGTTTGGTATCGTATTGAAGGGGTTAGGGTCGAAATTAGAGAAGAGGGTTCACAGAATAGAAGTAGGAAACTAGTTCGCATGTCAAGACGGACTGATTAGGTTACTAGATGAACAAGTTTGCAGCCAGGTCGAACAAGTTCTATTTTCTAACATGTACAAGTTTTGTTGTTTGATAAATGGGTGATTTATGACGGGTTAAAGTGAATTTGATAAACTAGTAAAAATCAAAGATATTTATTAAGGTTATTTAAAAAGATTATATTACCTAGGGATGAATGGGTAATTAATGTTGGACTTGAGAAATTGAAGGAAATAATTAGCGGGTAGTTCTAATAATGAATTAACTCGAGTGAATTTGTAAATATTGGATGCACTACACCAAAATGGGTAAATTGGCACCCTTCCAGCGGCTATCCTTGTCACGGTCAATGACCATGACAATCCTTATAATATTGTCACGGTCAAGGACCGTGACACGTCCGTGACAAATATCTCAGTAAAAAAAACCTTTACCCTTCTTTTTCTCCCCGGCCAATTCTTCCCTCCTTTTCTCTCTCTCTCTCTCTCTCTCTACTTTTAGGTTAGTTTCTTCCTCTCTCTCTCTCTCTCTCTCTCTCTCTCTTCCATTTATATATATGTGTGTGTATATATATATATATATATATATATATATATATATATGTGTGTGTGTGTGTGTGTGTGTGTGTGTGTGTGTGTGTATATGTATGGGTGTGTGCGTATGTGTGTGTGTGCGTGTGTGTGGTGGGTGGGGGTGGTGAGGGAGGTGGGGCTGTGTGTGCGTGTGTGGTGGGGCAGGGTGGGGGAAGGGGGTGGGATGTTTGGGTGTGTGTGTGGTGGTGGGGCAGGGTGTGTGCGCGTCTGTGTGTAGTGGGGGTGGGGCTGTTTGTGTGTGTGTGTGTCGTGGGGGAAGGGGGTGGGGGAGGGGGCAGGTATTGGTGGTTGGGTGGGTGGTGGGGTAGGGGGCCTGCGCGCGCGCGTGTGTGTGTGTGTCTGTGCGCATGTGTGTATATGTGCGTGTATGTGCGTGTTTGTACATAGTAGTCCCTTGTAAACGAATTGAATGATTAGTAATTTTTTTAGTAAATTAATACGTGATTTCCCCTCATTGTAAATTAGTAAATTAATATATGATTAATTATGAAAGTAGGATTTCCCCTCATTGTAAATTAATAAATTAATAATTGTATGCTTTAATTGTTAGTTTAATTGATGAAAAAAATTAATTGAGTAGATGTATTAGAAGGAGTACGAGATACACATTTGTTGTTGACATCACTGTGGGATTATAGTGGATCGATGTTGGGTTGGTTAATTTTAAAAGTGGCATGTTCACTGGATAATAGGTTGTTTTTTACCATTTTAGTAGAAAAGATATGACAATATCGATGTTTTGTTTTTCAGTTTTTCATTGTTGTGCTTAATATTTGAGCATCCTATTTTGTTTTGATTTGTTGCATCAAAATTATTTCCTGATTTAAATGTGGTTATAGGATTGTTTCTTCTATGCTACTCATGGAAATGCTTTCTAGGTTGTTGTTCTACATTTGGGCTCGAACTTGTTATCAAGTTATTTAAATGTATAGAATTTGTTGTGTATGTGGGGGGTGGGGCTATGCGTGTGTGTGTATGTGGTGGGGCAGTGTGTGTGTGTGTGTGTGTGGTGGGGGTGGGGTTGTTTGTGTGTGTGTGTGGTGGGGCTTCCTGCGTTTTTCCTCGTCACACTCCCCTACACAATCTTCCAAATACTTATACTATTTCTCTTTCTCATTTTTTATGTGAGAGATAAATGTACAATGTTCATGGTTATGTTGTGTCGTTTAGTGATGTTCTATACTAAATATTTTGTTTTTAGTTTTGATGATATTGATAATCTAGCCTTATCATTTTTTAATTAATTTCAGGACCAGACTCCGAACACCAACTAATGTAAACATTACATTTCATTGTGTCACATAAAATTTATGATTGTGTGTGTGGATTTTTGTGTTTTTAAGTTTTTCAATGTTGTGCTTAATATTTGAGCATGTTATTTTGTTTTGATTAGTTGCATCAAAATTATTCCTAATTGGGGAGGGAAAATCGGGCAAAAAAGATGGACATGCACTACTCCGTCGGACGTCTTACGCCGAGGTGGAGCATAGAATGATGGTAAGATTTAGTTTTTTTATAACTACATAAATATATTATTCTTCATTATTTTACTTTGTGGGGCCGATACTAATTTTACTTTATTTTATTTTAGGGTACAAGGAGTGTCCCTAGGGGTAGGCCACGTAGGCTCAATATTTATGTGTATCTTCGGACGAAGAAGGGGAAGGCCAAGGAGGTGTCCCCGAGCATCGCGACCACGATTGTAAGTAATTCGATAGTTTACTTTTTGTTAATTACGTTATAATTTTTTAGTTTACTTATTTTGCTAATCATATTCTTTTTTTCATTTCAGGCAAAGTTTAAGGAAGTGCATGAGTCGCAGTCTGATGTCGAAAAGGCATCTTTGTCCACAGACGCACTCAGCCAAGTGCCTGGCTCTGATCACAAGGGGAGGACAAGGGGGGTGAGCTGGAAGGTGGCCAAATCTAGGATCATCGGATTGGAGATGAGCGAGATGGGGTTGGCTTGAACGGTGTACTCGAATGACGCGAAGCTGTTCCATTTGGAGGGGACAATCCACGATATGTTCTCCTTCATGAAGCGCTTGTTGGGAAAAAATCGTAAAGGGAAAGGGAAGGAGAAGGCGGTGGAGGAGGAGGTGCAGGAGAACGTGGTGTAGGATGACGAGGATGTGGACGTCGCTGCTTCATCACCGACATGTACGGACTTTGATGATACACTTCCCTATTTGGCTCCCTTCAACAGACCAATGTCGACACTTGGTTGGCCGATTGTGTTTAGAATGGACATATTTGATGGCCAGCGAATAGAGAGGGGGTTGAGGGACCCGAATATCATACAGGGTGCACTAGTTCATGGACGTGAGCTTCAAGACATCGAGTCCAAGGTGCTCGTCATGCATGTGATACCCGGGAAGGATAAATCCCCATTGTGGTTGCACGAATAATACGACACGGTGTATATTAGTGGGTGTGTAAATTCGTATATCGTGTGTCCTACTTACCTCCTCAGAGTTAATCATACCCCAGACATTTATTGACATTGTTGTAAGTTTGAATTGAATTGTTTTAAGGTTGAATTGAATTGTTTTAAGTTGCTACATTTGAATTATATCGTGATGCATATTGTCTCTATTATGAATGTATATTTTCATTATCTCTATTTTATTTTGATATATGATGTTTGAATAGGTACAACATTGCTATAACAGGTACAAATATACTGCTGGGCAGTGGCAGTGGCCATACTGCCCAACATATTTTTTCTCAATTCTGCCCAGAATTGTCACGGTCATTGACCGTGACAAGTCTGTGACAAATTTTTTGTCACGGTCAATGACCGTGATAATTTTGTAAAGAATGTCACTAGTTTGTCACTGTCCTTGATCGTGATAAAACTTGTCAAGGTTAAGGACCGTGACATGACCGTGACAAGTCTAACGAACTTGTCACGGTCAATGATCGTGATAAGTCTAACAAACTTGTCACGGTCAATGATCGTGACAAGTCCCTGATAACAAAATTTGTCACCCCAAGAATTGCCACGGTCATTGACCTTGACAAGTTGAACTTGACAAGGTCAATGACCGTGATAATTCGACAGATTTGGTGTAGTGATGTATGGGCTGGTTGGGTAAGTCCGAGTATTATAGCGGAGTAGTGATATTTTATTTAATTAATAGATGAGAACTAAAATAAAATTAAGAGTCGAGGTGTAAACTAGGAATAGTAGGATAGTGCTTTGAGCGACAGGCACGGTTTAGCCGAACTTACGTTAATACACACACACACACACACACACACACACACACACACACACACACACACACGAATAAGAATAATAAGTGTGTGTATGATATTTATGTGAAACATACCCATCTTAACGGAAATGCTATTAGGGAGGTTATGCGTTGTGGGAGGTCACTCTGGAGAATCTCAACAGAGATAATACCATTTCCCTTAGTCTTAAATATTGTGCCTACCCATGTGATGTAGGGTTGGAGTACTGTGGAATAATGTGGTATGGCTATGACCACGAACTTAAGGTAATGACCACCTTCAATGTTCATTTGTAATCTTTGCGTTCGGTGGTGAGATCCCGACCCAACTTCCCAGAATGTGGAGGATATTCCTAAAGCATGAAAGTCATGTAAATCATGAGAACTATTGGGGTAGAGATGGTTTTTGTATAATTCCTTCTTTATGAGAAATATAAATGTCATTGGCTTTATAGTTTGAATTATTGGAGAAATTAATTGATATTTTGAATCGTGGATGAGTTATTTTCTAGTATATACGAAATAGGAAGGTGTAAAACAAAAAAAAATGCAATATTAAATGTTAAAACAATACCTTTCGTGTGGTGAAATTAGTTTTCTACCAAAACAAAAGCGCGAGCGCATGTGTGTGTGTGTGTATTTGGGGCATATGTTGCTCTAATTTATGGTCATTTTTTGCAACCAAAAAAAATCTTTTAGTGAAAAATTTAAATCCCCACGAAAGTTGTATCATACGAATTGAAAGGTATATTTTGGTTGTGAATCTTTGATTTTCCATCAAATGGTATTTTAGTGGAAAACTAATAAAGATTTGGTTGCAATGTTATTTTGTTTAGGTGCTAAATAATTCAACATTAAAATAGATTTATTGGTGGAGAAATTTATTTTTCCACTAAAATGTTAGGATTTAGTGGAGATATATTATAAATTTCCACTAAAAAAATCAGTGGCACTGTATAAGTGGAAATCTCATGGAGAAAACAAATTTTCTAGTAAAAGATTTACTGGGAAAGTTTTGATAATTAGGTACTGAAAATGATGCCTTAAAGGTCATTTTTCTTATAGTGCCAGTCATTATACATGGTCTATTACATAAAGGGATAAGGCAAATGAACTTTCACTTATTCTTATTTTTTTTAGCAAATTGTGTCAAATATTAATTGATAAAGGTATAATGGAAAATTTAGAGGAAGAAATCATTGAGGTATTATGTATATTGGAAAGACAGTTTCCACCTTCATTTTGTTTACTTTATGGTCCACTTCCACTTTACTTAGCTCGATAAGCTCAACTATGTGGATCAATACACTTTTGATGGATGTACCCAGTTGAGAGGTAGTGTAAAATCTACTTACCTTCACTAATATATATATATATATATAATATGGGAGAGGGGTGTTTGAATAGTAAAACAAATTAACGGTTGGGATCAAATTTTTTGGGGAGATCTAAGGGTGTGAGGTTTAACCATGTCACCAGTTAACATTGTGACATGGCAAATGAAGAAAATACCCTTTCAACCCCAAATCCTTCCCCGACTCCTCATTCATATCCCTCTATCTCATTTCTGCTCTCTCTCTCTCTCTCTCTTCAACACAAACAAGCCCTCCCACGATAACCCTAGCCATCGCTGCCCTCCCCTACCTCCGCCTCCCCGCCGCATCTGCATCTGCTACTTCCTTTGCCTCTCACCATCTTACACACACACCCACTAATAAAAGGTAAAACATTTGTTTCTTTCCCGATTTTATTTTGAAGATCTAATGATTTGTTTTTGTTTTGTTTGGAAGATGTAATGTTTTTTTTTAGTTTTTTTAAGATCTATTTGGGTATGACTTCTTCTCTCTTTAGGGTTTTTTTGGACATTTTAATGATTTGTAAACCCTAATTTTAGGGTTTTTGGACAGATTTTGGAGAAATATTTCTGAGTAAATCGTTTGCCAGAAAATCGGACATTATTTGTGATTAGTTTTCAATTGATTAGTTCAAGGGATCTGTGTGGATGTATTGTGTGATTAGTTCATCCAATCTGCCAACGGATCTATGTGATTAGTTCATCGGACATTATTGTTGGTTTAATACATATCAAAGGTAGCAACACTTCGAAGAGTTTTGTATTGTTGTTCAATTATTTTAATGCATTTTCTTATGTGATGGCTAACATGGATTTTCTTCTCTTATGTGATGGAAGATTTACAACTTGGATTTTAATGCATTGGTTTGTGTCCAGAATTTTGGCCACTTTAAGCATAAAGATCTCAATTTGTACAAAGGTGCAACTAAATTTATTATTTTATTAGTGTTTATTTTAAATAAATCTTGACATCTTTAGTTGTTGTATTTTAACAATTTGTCTTATATTAAGCAGGATACATATTACATTGGACACTTTTAATAGTGCGTTTGTCTTTAGTTGTTGTATTGACCCATTTTGAATCATTTATTAATCTTCACCTTTTCTCTAAAGCATGGCCCTATGTTTGGATTGTGCCTAAGGGGCAATGCGCCATATGCAAGATGTGCATTTGTGCCACAATTATGCAAGATGTAGGCTTGCTTTTCTGTCTTGGTCTATTTGTAGGCTTGTATTTCTGTTTGTAGTGCACACGAGTTTCAAATATACAAATAATTAAGTAATTTGAATATTAGAGTTCATGTTTTTGGTTTTTCAATTACCATATAACTTTTTCAAACTTTCATATAACTCTTTCAAACTTTCAATCCTCAATTCATATATATATTTTGTAGGCTGAACCCACTCACTAGACCCGTAATAATACGCAACATGATTCCATTCCATTACAGAGATGGGGTGTGCATAAATGATGAATCAGGGATCATAATTTTTCATCTTTATTACTTTTTGGTACTTTTACTATATAAGGGATCATAATTATAACTATGATTGATCATAGTGTCGAGAAATTTATCTAATACAAGTTCCAAGTTCAATTTTTACCATAAAAAATAGTATGATTGGTACTTTTTCATTCATAGTGTCGAGAAATTTATCTAATACATGTTCCAAGTTCAATTTTTAGCAAGTGCATCGGTACTATTACCAGCTACAGTTGAGGCTAAGCAGGATGTGGGGGTTATTAGCAGGTGCGTGTGTGGGTACCATTAGCAGCTGCAGCTAAGGCCAGATGAGTAAGATGATGCTATCATCATCAACCCAAAGTCGAGGTGATGCTCAACTTTTGTTACACATTTTGGGTGACTTTTGGTGATGCTCTACTAATATTCAATCCACCTTATGCATGGATTTTTTATGAATGATTTTGATATAAAACATTCATCGCAATTAGGCCATGAAGAAACCCTCTCTCGATATGAATTTATTATTATTATTTTCTCTTCAGTTATTGTTATTAAGGCATTTTACTCTCATGCGTTGATTTCTTATTTGAATTATATGCTATATTCATTGGGGTAATTGTGTAATATACATCGTGTTTGCATTTTGTATCATTTGGATTTTAGTGTTTGAATTGTACCCTATTTTAATAACACATTATAACTGAATGCTTATATTCTTTTTTCTTTTTAGGGATCTTCTTCTACACCGGATTCTTACATGTACGTGCGATCTCAGGTAACCCTATTCTCAGTTACATCTTATGTTTAGGGGGTTTGAAAAAAAAGCGGTATTCTGAAATTTGGGTTTCTTTGTTTTTAATCAAAAGAAGGTATGTTTATTCATTGCTCTGCCTGAACAGGAATATCCCCAAAACAATGAAAAGAGTACGTCCATTAGGGCCGAGGCGACAAGTTCTAATGCTTCATCGAACTTGGACTTGGAGTCCTTTAGGGTAATGCCTCCATAGTTTATTGAACTTGGAGTCACACACATACACACACGCACACGCGCGTAAAACACACACACGAACAAGATGGCGACTCACATACACCATGTTAACAATATTCTTGATCCTTTGTTTCTAAAAATATTGATTCAAACTCTTTTTCTTTTCAGATGTGTGCAACTATGTCATTGAAGATGTTGATGTTGAAGACTATTGAGTCAGCTACTCCAAATGTTCTGCTACATGTTTCCTTCAATAACAATCCCCCAAAAGAAGACTCTTAATTTTTTTTTTCTTAAATTAAGGGGTTGTTTATACGATGTCCAAGTTGGACTATAAATGTTGTTGGTAGTATTTTTTATTTTTTAAACAGGGGCATAGTCCTACAAACAAAGGAGACTCTGTCCAAAATTTCTAAAATATTACAGTGTTGTAAAAATAACTTTAGGACTTAAATTTGTACGATTAATATTGTTGGGGAATAATTTTTCTCCCTTTTGCAATTATGTAGTTTGGAATTTTTTTTCGTTTTACGATTACGCAATTAAGAAATTTTAGCTGTGACTTCAGGCACGGGCATACACTAGTGTATATATATATATATATATATATATATATATATATATATATATATATATATATATATCATTTGGATCATTAAGACACTCAAGGGTTACATTAGGAACTGTTCATGACCTAAATGATATATAAAAGAATGTTATTTGGTAGATGAGTATGTGAGTTTTTTTAGCATGTACCTTAAAAAATAGCATATATAGGTGTTCCATTATCCTTAAATAAAGAGTTTGAAAATGAGGGAATTCGGGGTGGTCTCACATTTATAAAGGGAAGCCAATAGCATTATTTGATAAGATGTTAAAGATAGCCTATCTCTATGTGTTGTTTAACAATCTTGAAGTTTGTAAGAGTATATTTATACTCATGTTCCCCATACATAACAATGTTATCATATTTTATATAGGTCGTTTTGGCATAGCTCAATTACGATATATTTGCTACGAACATGCTTTGACTCGTCAAACCAACACCCACATGATCTCATGTTGATTTATCCATTTAATTGGGTATGTGTGATTCTTAAAGATTGTTTCAAACTTTTTAACATTCAAAATAAATATTTTATGTGTGCATGTTTGGTTTGGTTTTATGGTTTAAGTGATTAACTTATGAATGTATACTATTCGTATAATATATACTTTTGGAAGTTACATTTTGCGTAAGTAAATCACATGAATGGTTGTGCAATGGTTGAAAGATTAATGTATTATTTTTGCTGTAATATATGTAAATCAGGGCTCTTCACTGTTACCTCACTGCAATGAAGTATGCCTTCACTGGTCATCGTACTACCCACTGATTTTTACCAATTTGGCCATAGTTTCCTCGTAACTTCCCTTATAAGTCCTTTGTTACAGTGGTACATTTTCTCATGTCCACAAAAAGGCATTTAGTAACACCCATAAATTTTCATGCCTGGTTGATCAGGCGAAACATGAAATATAAGGAGTGCTAAAACAATTTATATCATTCTAAGCATCCTGATAAATAAAAAATACAATAGATAAAACCCATCTACAATTAAAAAAAGCTCAATAAAGGATGAAAATAGAATAACTAAACTGAGAACAATCTGAAACTCAAATAAATTAATCCATTATACAAAATATCTTATCACGAATCTTCTAAAATAAGAAAAAGAAGAACAATCGAAACTATCTCTAAAACAAACTCCAGAATACAATGACAACTGGAATGAAGCAATAATCCTCTTCTAAAAATTATAACAATATCTCCAAAAACTGCAAGTCTGACTGTTCAACTCTGCTAAACCTATATACCATAATGATACATGTGGGGGATTTTTTTTGTAATTTTGGATTAGATACCCAAAGTTAAAATAAATATCTCCAATACATCAATGCAAATTATGCGACTAATTTTTAATAAACATGTCACCAATCGACTCTCACAAAAAGTAAGTACCCCACCTCTTATCTAAATGCAGTACTATGTGCATTTCCTAACCCAATACATAATTATACTAAAAGAATTTATCCCTAAACTAATAATTACAGTCATGTGATGAACAACTATCTATGAATGCTACTAACTACCTAACTAGTTATAAGCCCCCAAGCCCATGCATATATTTTTATTTAGATACTAACAATCTCATAAATGTAAAACCCTTTATCCTTTAACATTTTTAAATTGCACGAGTTCATCTATGAACTATCATAGAAGATAAGCTATAACTATATATCATCCAATAGGGATGTAACTAGCTATGTGTATAAGAATATAACCCAAGTACTAACACCCAAATTGTCACCCACAAGGAAATACACGTAAATCACATAATGTATTTAGCAGGACATAGGGTTCATTATCAATTGTACATACTAGATTCTATTAAATTTTTCTAATTATTTATTACACCAGATGAAGGCCACTATCTTCAGTGTCCATCTCGTGCCTCTATTAGTAAGTCCATATAAATCCATCACCTAACGGGCTTAACCAAAACACATAAATAAACAATGGGATAATCACTACATTGTAAACCATCAACGGGCCCATACCCAAACCTAGTAAATGGATCAAGTCCTCCAACCTTATCACCTAGTAAAACGAAGACTAACATCAGCATATGATCTAACACAATGACCTAGACTAAATCCTAATCATATCAGCCAACAATGTGGTACATTATCCTGATAACGAATACAACCTCCAATAGAGATCCACCACAAGTAAAGACATGTTCACATAATCAACAAAATACACACACACACGCACACACACGTTATATATAAATACTGGATAACGTATACATTCAAGCATACCCAAAACATCCCAATCCCAAAACCTTGAATTGTCAGTTAAGTTAGGTTTAATATCTCTCAAACCATGTTAAACATATACAACCAAGTAGGATACCATGTACACTCATGAGTACCAAAAATCAAATAAATACGTAAACATTGGATAATTGATTACGTTTCTAATCTTATCAAACCTTAACCTTATTATATCAAACTCTTAGTTTGTTATGTCTCTAAACTATGTATAAATACACTTTCTTGTAAGCTACATACAAGTCTTATAATTTAATTACTAAAGTAATTGCCCGACCTGTAATTTTTGAAGACCAGAATTAGCCGCCCAAACATTGTAGCTAGATACTTTCAAATCTCAAAGCATACACATGATCATAGGTTAATTCTCACTCGCGCGTCTAACCAATCCAACCCAATCCCAACACTGGAGGGCTCTATGTGCACTAAGGTTTTTAAGTTCACAAACCTATAATCTAAATCCTTATGAAAACCAAGCCTCTAGTCTCACTATAAAATCAAATCACCATTAAAAACCATAAATTAAAACTATCTCCGAAAATGAAACCGTACAAGGAAAATACCCAACCTAAGTCAATTAGAGGCATTGATCGATTGACACTAGTCCATTGATCGAAAACCCCTATACGCAGAATGTTTTATTCCTCACGGGATTCTTTTCCCTAAACCATGCGTTAATGGTTTCCAATCCTCCCAAACGAAACCTAAACACTATCAGAGCTTAAAAATAAGTATGTGCACACCTATATAATGATTACAAATTATCATAATCAAACTATTTCATTAATTTGAAGGTTTAATGACTAGAACCCCCAACTTTAGCAAGTGAATAAATGAGTCTCAATTTTTCTTCCAATTCTTTATTCAACCATAATATTAAGATATGTATTTTACTTAAGAAAATAAACAAACGTAATCGAGACCCCGCGACACTCGAGATACCAATCTTAGATGATACTACCCACAAAATTCCGTAATATATCCCGACATAAATAAACTGTACACTTAATTATTCTATGCTTACACATAATCCAATAATCATATAATTAATATCATTAATTAATTATTCTAAGTATAGGTTATACAAAATCACACCATTTGAAAATTTTAATTATCATCTAAATTATGCCAATTTATTATTATCAAACCCCACAAGTTAATTAGTTCATTTTATTAATTTATTTATCACTTAATAAATAACAAATATAGTGCACGAATATACGAGGTATAACATTTCCACCCAAATAAAGGAATCCCATCATCGGAATTCACTAAGGAATAACATCAAATATCACCCACAAAAATATCATATTCTTATACACAACTAGCTCGTAACTAAATCCTACAAGATAAAAGGAAAAGGTTTCTTAATGGCTACCATAGTGTGCCATGACTAGAGCTCCCATAGACCCGATACAGAGTGTAACAAGCACTAACACCACATACATATAACACATATATACATCAAAAAATGAACCTCACCATTATTGTCTTAAATTTGTTTCAAGGTTTGTCCTAGCAAATTGAGATCTAATCATAGATAACAAATAATAAACAAGCAATAAAAATGAAAATATGGAAAAATGGAGATGAGAATAAGAGGAAACACACCAAGATACACGGTTTATCCCTCAAGAAGGAGCCTACGTACATATAATAGCCTTTTGCACTATAGTTTTAGGTGAAAGGAGGTACAGTAATGATAAAATTCACTCAATCTCAATTTTATATTTGATTTGGCAGCCTAACGATACAAATATCCCTCATTTAGCCTAGATAAAGATACTGAATAGTCCTATTTATACTAAAGTATGAGAGATTGTATGTAAGGAAAAGAGAATGTACTTTACATTTTTCATGTCCTTATAGGTTGGGAAGAAACACCTTTTCGCTAGATTATAGCCAAAATGCAGGGTATGTTAAACATTTACACATGAAGGAATATATCTTCAAATTTTATTTTTATGATTATTCTAGTCATATGGAAGTTGTCGAATTTAACAAGGTCATCAAAGTTGTATTCTGTCAGTTATCCTTGCTAGTAATGATCATGTTCATTCACATGGAACAGAGGCCGACCACATTACTTTGACCAATATCCTATGATTAGATGAGTTGATTCCTTGGTAAGTCTTCTTAGCTGAAGATGAGACCTTTCTCATACTATTGAATGTATTGACTATGTTCTCTTCAGGTCATGAGGTGATCTACACATATGGTACAACAAACTCCCCAAAGATGTTGCTCATGGTTGTAGATGATCGAGGGTCTTCTGCAAATCTTAATCTTTAAGTGAGATGCAGAGAAAATAAGTGAGTGAATTTTTTTAAGTGTTATCGGATTAAAATCTCATGGCTTAAAGTTTATGTGTTATTTTGGTAAGCCAACTGAGAAAAATGGATTGTGAGTTCCTCTAGAATGTTTTTAACTACATTAACTATACCATTTGTTAAAAATACGGTGGATCTTTGGTAAGCGCATTCCACACTCGTAATTTTTCCCTTTAAAATACCCATGAGCTCATTTGAAGACATTTTAAATTCTTTGTGGCCATGATTTCTTGAGAGAGAAAAATTGTGATCCCTCTATTTCCAAGTCATTTGGAGCTTCTCCAACTGAAATTTTGGTTCGTTTCTGTCATCAAGTATCCCTTGTGCTTGGTCTATTTATTTTTCTGCAATTATTAACTATTTCCTTATTTGGGTTAGTATTTATGTAGGGGGGTCTCCTTTAGTTTTTTTGTTGTTTCTAAGGTTTAGTGAGATTTGTTTTAGGTGTGAGTGTTCCATGAATGAGTGGGACTTTAAGAATATGGAAACACATTTTGGATTTAAAGAAAACATTCCCTAAATCTTTTGCCGATTGGTTTCCGATTCCACTACCTACCCTTAGACCTTAGGAATATCTAAAAAACACCACATGTATCCCTAAAATTGATTATTCTTCTCCATCATCCCATAAACCCCAACTATTGTGTATAGCACATCGAAATATCATACTTAAGAAGTTTTGACAATACAAACAATAGAATTTGGGGGAGAAAATACTTTAATACTAGAAACACAACTTTGTATGAATACAAAGACTTTGATGAGAGGGCTTTGATGTTAAACCCTTTACCTTCCAACTCTCTAGTTCATGTTCCTTTAACTGTCGAGAAGGTGGGCCTCAGAAAAGTCCCTACGAAGTCTTATGATGCTTCTATCACAAAAGCCAGGTGGTATAGCTGTGATGTTTGAGTAGATTACCTGGATAAACTTAGGGTTCTGTAATCCATACTTGATGAGGTGGCTATTAGGATACCTGAACCAAATGATAGGACCTGTGATAGGAAAAATGCCAGTGAAGTTTTCTTTCTCCTTTGGTCACACAAAGTTAGAGCTTGTCTTCCCCTTTATCACTTAATAAGGAGAGTACTTACATTACGCTTCGACATGTTAAAAATATGATGGTGGTTGTTAACGTTTAAATGTGGTATATGGATTTAATCTTAGGAGATATATACCAATAATATATTATAACAAATAAATAAATACAATCACATAGAGAAAGGTTAAATAAAGATAATGGCATGAGATTTACATGGTTCAACCTAAAGAGGTGCATATGTCCACGAGTACAGACGTCTAATGTACTGATTAGGATGGAAAATGCCATTGATAAATAAGGGGTACAAGCTCTAAAGTTCACTTTAGAAATGGAAGACATAAATGTATGGAAACAATTTCATAATCGCCACCCATGAGGGTGTCATGGGCTATTTATAAGATTCTAGAAGAGAGAGACTACAGAGGAACATGTGTCATGCTTTATAAGTTAGAAAAGTACACCATTACATACAAGCGAGAAAATTATCATGGGGTTAATTGTAAATCACATGTGGGAATATTTGCATATCTCCCCACATGGGGTGTGATGTTGATGTCACCAAATCGCATAGTATATGCTTATCTTGATTGTGTTACATAACGGTGCTTACTTTTGTGACTTGGTTAGTTTAAATTCACTAACTATCATGATGGTGCTGATGAAATTTTTCTGGACGATCAGGTTGGTAGCTGAGCTGACCTTCTTTCCAAGAGAGGTGCATCCAAGGGTCATCTTCTGATTGGTCCATGGGCTATATGACATTGATGGTACAATAAAATTTATAAGAATTTTCTCACGATTGAGGTTTCAAATGGATATCTAAAGTGTTGCAACTTTAGAGTATACACTGAGAAGATTGAGTGACTGAAGTATTAAATGATAAATGTCGTCGGCCTCCTCGATTATGGTCGTCTTTGAATATTCTCAGCACTCACCTAGAAAAATAACTTATAATTTTTTTTCCTTAAAGTTGAAATCGACATGTGTCAAACGCTGGGAATGAAATTTGGTGCAATTATAACGTGCATACGTGGGACAACGTGTGCCAGTTTACGAAGCATTAGTGTCCATTCCTAGGTGTGATATCATGTCCTTGTTTCAGAAGTGTAACGATTACCTCCTAAAAAGTATAAAATTCATTTTACAAATCATTTCAAACTTTTCCAAACATATTTCCTTTGCGCGATTATTTTTTAGAGAGGGAAAAAATTTTGCCCACTCCCTAAAAAATTTCTTCTTTAGTTAAATTCTTCCTGTTTTCTGCCATCTCGGACTATTTCCTTTATTCAAAATTATTTTCTTGTGAATGTTTTAGTTTCATTCCATTATTAAAATAGTTTAAGCATTGATTCTATCATCTTTAACACTATTAGGATTATAGGTACGACATTTTCATTTTTGTAGATTCTTATCTGAGATGTTTTGTAATTTCTTCCCTTCTAGCTATGATTTTTTTATTGTTGTTGAATTTCATCTCTTAATGGTGTTTAAATGTCTTAGGTATCCATTGAGTTGGTTGGCCTAGTATTTCCAAAATATAAGACTTAATAGGTTTTCTAGGGTTTCGTTCTTCCCAAATTCACCTTTTTTGAAACCAAACATCCCCCCAAGCCTTTGTTTATCCACAAATTCCATATTTGCCTTCACTACTTAAGACCCAAGATAAGATTTAACCTTAATGAGTGAACACTCCTGGTCCAACAAGTGGGTAGAGAATGTTTAGAGGTTGGATAGGGTTTTTCCTGGAGTTATGGGAAAGAGGTTTTCCATTCCCATAAGTTTTGTCTGCCCTGAGGATAGCCATTATCATCCTCGGTATATTCCCCAAGCTCAAGCTTCAACTAGGTCTACTTCATAGCCTTCATACACGGTATATCATAATACTGTGCTCGTACAACCAGATATAGTTAATGATGATGGCCACTAACTTTGTCGTGGAAATTTTTTTACCTTAATTTCATACATATCTATTATTTACTTGGAGGCCACGCATAAATAGTCATGTCTGATAGGTCCCCACCTTCCATATATGTTGTTGGTGTATCTTCTATTAAGGATATCACTTCTGGGAGCTCCAATAACTCATATAAACCTGTGAAAACTAATTCCAGATGCCATGTTTGTGACATACTTAAGGATTAGTTGGATGACCTAAGAGAATAGTATGGAATCCCGATCAATATCATGATAAGGCTTCCTGATTGTGACGAGAGGTTTTACTATTGTCTTGATGTAAATGAGATTTTCTTTCCCCTATAGGCACTTCAAGTTGGGGTTCATATTCCTATACACACTATTATGAGGTATATACTAGGGGGTTATGGGTTTCTCTTACCCAACCTTCCCTTATGCCTACAAAATAATCATTGGGAAATGGTATTTTTGTAGTCACAAATTTATTTTGACCTTATGGAAAATATATTTAGGTTTGTACATGGGAAAAAGGGCACTACCAAGTCTCCTGTGTACTATTACTTACCTCTCAAGAAGTCAAATTTGAGAATGTTCGAGTTTGTTCAGACAATAAACCTTAGTTAGAAAAACTAGTTTTCATTTATGAAGGTGAGTGGGAGTTTCGAGCCCATGAGAGGAGTTGGTCATGTAGTGTTCCCCTTGAAGGGTGTGGGCTGAAAAAAATATGTAATGACTTTTTCTTCATTTTCATTTTGATTTCCTATTGACTTATAGTATGCTAATACATTTGTTTAACATTGTAAGTCAACAAAGCTACTCTAATCCCGTCCACATTACGAGATGTGGTTGAAACCTGTTGCCTTCTTATCCCCCAAAATTTGAGGATCTTTTTTCTGTGTTTAGGTTTATAAGCCTTGGGTACCACACTCCTCTTGGTCGTGCTCCCCCCAGGAGACATAAATCCACTGCTAGTAGAATATTATGTTGAAGACGACTAGAGGGTTAATACATAAGTTGAATTGAGTAGAAGGATTTTACTATATCAGTGCGTCTTCCACTTGTGCACTATAACATTACAAACTATTGAACTCTAGTTCAACTTCTACTCCCACCACTTTAAATTTTATTACTAAACCTTCTTGCAAAATGGCACCCTAAATAGGTTACCATAATTGCATGGAGGTTGCTCCTCATAAAAAACTTGTTCAGGAGGTAAAGAAGAAAGTTAATGTTGATGCTAAGGCCAAGAAGAAGGCTGAAGCCCAAAAGAGGGATGAAGTCGAAGATAAAAAGCAAGCTAAGATAATACTCAAAGGAAGGCCAAGATGATGTCGCTAGACAAGATAAGTCTAAAAGGAAGGATCCAATGCATTCTGATCCTCCTTATTCTGGTGAAAAAAGGCCCCCCGAGTCCCCTACTAACCAGGGTGATCCTAAAGTTCCAACGTTAAGTGAACCAAGGCTAACTAGGTCTACTATAGAGAGGGTGTAAATTTATGTGCACCCTTCTCGTCTTCTCATTTGTGGACTGGGTTCATCCTCGTGTTATGGTGTGGTGTAGGATTTTCAATTTTTTCATAAAAATCCCATCACGACCAAGGATCTAAGAAAATACATAGAATCCATCTTTAACAGTATAAATAATGCTACACAATTACTCGGGTACCGTGGGCACAATAAAGACTATGAATTTCTGAGCGTCTATAACCTTGATTCTCTAGGGAGATGGGTTTATCATTGTATATCATTGATAGATTTGCTAACTTTGTGTTCATCTTCCTCTGCGAAATATTTTGTTATTTATCGATCCCTTTGTCTTTTTATTTCTGGTTGAAATAGGTACCAATATCCTTAGAGGGCAAGCCCTGACTAACCATCAAGCATATGAAGTGCATAAGAGACCATCACATTTCTTACTCAGTGGAACACCCAATTGAAGGAGGAGCTACATCATTTTGTCAATGAGATGTTGAAAGCCTATGGTAAGCTTCAAGGAGAGATGACTAGGTGGTTAAAAAACTCTGGCTCTTACTAAGGAAGAAGAGGAGATCCAAAAGCTGATGGACCAAGGTTGAAGTTATTCCATTAAATTTCAATGTCTTGAGGAGGAGATCAAAACGTCCAATGATGATCTCACTAAATTTGAGTAAAGTCTTAATACATCCAATTAAGGGCTCTTTAAGGCAAATAAGGCTCTGCTTAAGGCTGAAGAGGCTTGGGTTGCAAATTTCAAAAAATCTATCGACTATAACATAGAAATTGTAACCTTATTTCTTGATGAATATGAGGAACTCAAGAGGAGAGTTATGAAATATTATCCTGATGTTTCATATCTTGTGGGAAAATAGGAGGGCAACGATTAGGAAGTCGCAATCGTATCTATTAAGTATATGATAAAGGTTGAGGAATTAAATGTGGGAGATGATGAGATCGGTGAAACTGACCATACTATTGCTTTGACACAACTCCTCCTATAGATCCAAAAGTTTCTCAAAACACTACTATGGCAAATGCATCAGCTTCCCATGTTCCACAAGTCAATTCAGAGACAAACCAAACTCCACAAATCAACCCAGGATTTAAAAATGCTTATTCACCTTAGGAATCCTGAATTCACGTCCTTGTAAAGACTTTTGTATTATCCTTTCAATATTCTATAATGAGCATTTACATTTGTGATTTCTTAATTTTAAGATCAAATGTGATTTAATATATTATCTACATGCATGTATGTATCTTGACTTTCTATTAGTTATTTTTCTTCGCTAAGTTTTTATCCACCACTTGTGTTTTAGTGTTTACGTGAAAATATTTTTGACAAGTTAATGTGGTCGTATCTCATTGACCTCCCAGTTAGTTTTAGTCTTATAGAGTCATGGTAGGATCTTGACCACTTGCCATGTCAATACACGAGTTATTTGGTGTTGAGATCGACTTACTAGTAGTATAGTCGTTTGACTATGTGGTAGGATATTATCGACTTGACTTAGGATCTACAAGGCTTTACTAGTCATATGGATTGGTCTTTTCTATCCAGACCATGTGTCAGCATTGATATGAGCGTTGACCAAATATATTAGGATTTATCCCTACATTAGTCAACTATGGTTGGATCTTATCGTCCATGTGACTGCACCGAATTTCCTTAATTTGACTAAATTTCTTGATTATGACATGTCTAATGATAAGTTCATGCATGAAGTATGATTTTTATCATGTATTTTGATATACTTAGTTTTGAGATTTGTTCAGCCTAGGCTTCTTAAACATTTCTCACCCCGACAAACGAATATTGAATAAGGTGGAAAACTTGAAATGAAATATATGTAAAGGAGGAAATTTTGATTCCCATTCATCTTTGAATACTAGTTATAAGGAAATAAAGACTGTTTACATGGTATTTTAGTCTTCTAAATTGTGATCCATTCCTCATTACTGGTAATACATCATCAGGTGATCTTCATTCCACGAATTCTTAAACTATTCAGCTTTTAAGGTTTCACTTTGATAAGTCTTTGATCATAGGATATCATAAATTTGGTAAAGGCTATGCCAATTTGGCTCCAACATATTTCCTTCTTCGATAACCATCTTAAGAATGTAGTCCCATTCCTTCAAGGTGCACTATTTTACTATTTTGTTAGAGAATCAAGTAGTTCATTATTGATATGTTGTTACTTTACGTGTCGCATGCTCCTTAACATAGTCTACTAATTCCAGATCAAGTATTCCTAAGAAGTCACTCTTCGACCACTAGATATTGAGTACTCGATGACTGGGCAATCCAATCTCCATCGGAGCTACTGCCTCTCACCTATCATAGTCCTTAGAGTGGTTCGGTAATCCCAAATTATGTTTTAAAGTTCGTTGATCCAGTTTCCCTCGGCGTCACTAAGTATTTTCATCATGCCTTCTAAAAGGGGTTTATTTATGACTTTTTTCTTCCCACTGCATTCTGGGTGACCAGGTTTCGAGTGAAATTTATTGATATTTGAACAAATAAAATATTCCTTATGTTATCAAAATATGTATCATAGTCTGTGATGAAGGCATGCAGCATATCATATCAAGAAATTATTCTCTTTCATATAAA
The DNA here is from genome assembly GCA_949130495.1 of Sambucus nigra. Classification (NCBI taxonomy): domain Eukaryota; kingdom Viridiplantae; phylum Streptophyta; class Magnoliopsida; order Dipsacales; family Adoxaceae; genus Sambucus; species Sambucus nigra. The sequence goes on along the minus strand of OX422207.1, from coordinate 127,917,749 downwards.
ATGGAACACTTTCTAGTAAGACATCTCTACCAGTGGCTCTATCTCTACCCATTTAATGAAATAATCCATCACGAAGACCCGATACCCGATTCCTACATTTGTCTTAAGCAATGGGCCATCCATATCAGTTCTTCAAATGGAAAAAGGCCAAGGGAACATGATCAATTCTAATATAGAGGTAGGTCTTTTTTGTATAATGGCATACCACTCACACTTATCACACTTCTTTTCATAGTTATAACAATATTCTTTCATTGTTGGGCAATATTATCCTTACATGGCGAGTCCCTTTACCAACTACCTTGTTGTCGAGTGGGATTCACAAGAGCCTTCGTGGAATTATTTGACCATATCATGGACTTCAGTGTGATGAACACATATGCGTAGGGACATATAAAATCCTTGTCTAAATAATTTCCTCCTTTAAGTAGGTCTCTTGCCGCTTTGTAGAAGAGTATACTTGACTCTTCTGAATCATGTAATACCGATTCAACTTCCAAGTATGCATTAAGGGGATACATCCGTGATGGCCCTAAATCTAACTCCATTATCATTACACGTTAATCTTTAATATTATGTTGGATAAGATTTCAACAAATATTTTTCTTCAAAGTTCAGTTAGAGTATCTGGTGCCAAACGAGCAAATGCATCTTCTTAAAAGTTCTTAGATCGTAGGATTTTGATCACTTATATAATCGAGAACCTTGTCACTGGTGTTTTCACCTTTTCCATATACTTTGCCATGGACTCCTCTCTAATTTTGTAAATTATGAAGACTTAGTTCACTACTAACTGAGGGTCATTATGTTCTGACACTTGCTCTATCCCCAGTGATAGTTCTAATCCCAATCCTATGACCGATGCTTCGTACTTTGCCTCATTATTGGAGGCCTCAAAGTTAAACCTGAGGATGTACTTGATGTCTTCACTATTCGGTGAATTGATGATTAGTTTGACCCCTATATCGTTATCATATGATGAATTATCTACAAATAGTTATCACACATGAGGTTCATCTTCAAAATTTCCTTTTACTAAGCATCCATCTTTGAATTTTTTTTCATCATGTCTAAATCACTAGTCCATTCTTCTTGCCAAGTCGGTGAAATTAATATGTCACTTATCTAGTTGAATTGATTTGTTAATAAGATCTATTTTGGAGAAGTTTTTTCATTTGGATTTACATCTAATCTCTCTTCCATAGAAGTCTGTTATGTTGTCTTTGTTGCAGATATCTCTTTTATACAAATTTGTTCGATTATCTTCTCTTTATAAGTAAACTCTGCTTTCAAGTCGACCGCTACTTGTCCTTTAATTATTTTTTTGGGTTCATATAATATGTCATACTCTCCTAGTTATACAACCTAAGCCATCAATTTGCCTAATTTATTGAGTATAGGAATGGCTTGTCGTAGAGGAAGGTTTGTATAAATGACAATTATATGTCCCTAAAAATAAGACTTCATTCTATAGGAATCTTTAATCAAAGCCAATGCTAACTTATATGGCCTAAGGTATTAAATTTAATCTCCATAGTATACCTTGATAGTACAGTAGATGGTCTTCTGCACTCCATCTTCTTATCAAACCAATGCTGAACTGACAAATAACTCTGACACTGCCAAGTATAAATAAAGCTTTTCACCAAAGACTGGTTTCGATAATAAAGGCGCAAATCGTAAGTACTTATTCAATTCCAGGAAGGATGCTTTGCACTCATCATTCCACCTAAATGCCTTTCTTAGCACCGTAAAGAATACAAGTCTTTTATAAGTGTCTCTTAAAAAATGGTTCATCACTGCTATTCATCCCATCGACCTTTGGATCTCCTCGTTGTTCTTAGGAGGCTTTACATTAATTAATGCTTGGATTGTGTCCGGATTATCATTTATATAAAACCTAGTACTTCCCTTCCCTGACTTCTAAAACACATTTTTATGAGTTCAATTTTATTCGGTACATTTCTAATTGGTCTAAAGTTCACCCAGGGTCACTGATGTAATCAACAACTTTCCTGCTCTTATCCAACATATCATCGATATAGAATTCTATTGCTTTTTGAATCTAACCTTAGAAAAAATTATTCACTAGCCATTAATATGGTGGTCCAACATTGTTAATCCTAAAATCCATAACATTGTAACAGTATGTACCTCGGATAGTGATAAATGAGTTCTTGTCCTTATCTTCGGGCTTCATGTTTATATATTTGTACCCTGAATAGGCATGCATAAAATCGAGCCTTTCATGCCCAGAAGTGGCATAGACCAAGTGGTCAATTTGAGTTAAAGGTTAGTGGTCCTTGGGGCTAGTCTCGTTAAGGTCAGTGAAATCGAGGCACATACACCAGTTGTCATTCTTCTTCTTGACCATAGCCACATTTAAAATCCACTCTGGTTACTTCAAACCTTTAATTAAGTCTTCCTTTTACAAATTTCTAACGTTTTTTTGGATGACCATGTTCTTTTTTAGGTTGAATAAATGACACTTTTATTTGACAGTCTTTGCTTCTTTCATGATACCGTGCTCATGGTCAAGGAAAAGTGGATCTATCCCAAGCATGTCCTAATCGATCCAAGTAATTGTGGTCTTCATATTCATCTTCCTTAAGAAGTCTGGTAACCTATTCTTGAAAGTTTGGTCCAATGAGGAGTCGATCTGAGATGTCCTCCCTAAGTGCTCTTCATCCAAAATCACATGACTAATATCCTTAACTATTTGGCCCTCTACCAATTTATATTCATCTTGAGGATCCATGATCTCGATCTGATCAGTGATGATCAATTTCTTCGGGCCTCATTTCTCTACAAAAGTATAGTAACATTCCCCCACTTTAATTTGGTTACCCTTGACCACACCCATTCCATAGTGTGTAGGTAATTTCAAGCATTAATGGATAGCGGAAGTCACAACTTCAAATTTTTTCACCCAACCCTGTTGAATATAATTTTCTAGATTCAGTGAAGTTTCTCGTCCAAGAAAAAAATATTGTCTCTCTTCGAAAAGAAGGCCATTTACCGATGATAACCTTAATGTTAATTATTCCTAAGGGGAATACCTTCTTTCCCAAAAAAGATGATAAGAGTACTTGGATATGACTCCAAATTGTTCTCTCTCAATATTAATTTCTTGAAATAACTATATAATAACACATCTGCAGAGTTCCCTCTATGTACGAGAATTATCACCACTCTACATTCATGCACCATCATAGTGATGACCAAGGGGTTGTTGTGTGGATATAGAACACCTGATATGTCATATTTTTAGAAAATAATGATGAGACGATATATGTTTACCTTTCTAGGGAAATTCTATATAACTTTTGCCAAGTTGATCTGCCTGATATGAGCACAAGTCTTCGCCTCTTTGAGGTAGTCTTTCCTCTTTATTGGCTTTTCTCCACCATAATCATCACCTCCCGCTATAAAGTGACACAAAAAAGAGATCATGGTGACTTTGTGCACAGATTCTTTAGGATTCTTGGACAGATCTGGATCATCTTTTAAGTCATCATCTCGGGTGAACTTATCCTTATTTTCTTTTTTATAAAGAGACATAGATCATCTCATGGGTTTCTGCTCGTCCCTTTAGTATTCTCGACCACATTTGTCTACATACTTTACTAATTTTTCCCTCATAAACAAGGCCTCCACCTAATTGTTCAGGGCCGGGAAATTATTGGCGTTATGGTCATGGTCTTTGTGTAATTTTTATTACTTTATTTTATCCCTCCTATTTGGAGGAGCCTTACATTTACCCAGATATTTAAGGTCGCATTCTTACTTAAATTTCATTAAGGATGTGGTGCACGCATATAGTAAAATGGGTGTTTTCATCATACTTCTTCTGTGTGCATTTTTATTGTCCATGGAATTTCCCTTTTTTTCCAAACTCTTCCCAGTGTCACATTTAGTGTATCTCAACTCCATTTCTTCCATCTTTTCTTCCGCATTTATAAATGTTCTAGCCTTGGCAAAATTCTTTGACATTATTCTCGATAGTTCCTTGACCAACACCCAATACAACTTCTCAAGCAATAAACCCCTTATAATCATTGTGATTGTTTTGTTTTCTTCATAGTAAATTACCTCAAGCCTCTTAGTATTAAAATGTGCGATAAACTCCCTAGTCATTTTATCCATTTTCGGACGAACTCTTAACAAATGTTTCCCTCTCTTACCTATATTTGTACAAAAGTAAAAGTTATCAACGAACTCTTAACAAATGTTTCCCTCTCTACAATCAGTTTCATCTGGAGTGGAGTAGATATCAACGGTGGTTTGGTACTACTCCACCTCTAATATAGTATCTAACTTGCCATCATATTTGGGAGTGATGAGAGGGGTTGAGATTTTGCGAGCATTGGATAACCCATAATTGATGATGCGAATGTTGATCCTTAAATGAAACCCCTTTAAAAAGGGTTCTTCATCTTTATAATCTTTCCCATGTAGGCCCTTTTTCAAAGTGTTTTTTAGGTGAAAATAAATTTTCTTCCAAAAAACCTTTTCTAAAATTTTAATTACACACCAAGTTTGTGAACATATTTTACTTAAGCACAATTTTATCTTTTTTAATCCTAAACTTACATCTAGGTGATTGAAGCAAGTAAAATAAAGTAAATTCCACAACGTGGGATGTACGAGGAAACCACTAAGGGAAAAAAACTCTAATGACCCAAGCCAAACAATGACTATGATACGATAATTACAAAGGAAGACAAATAAACTTACATAAAGACTTAATCCCCAAAAGCCTTGATGCTCTTCTTCACTTTAACTTCTCCTTCACAGTGCCCATACAGAGATCCTTCAATACTATTTGTCCACAACACACACGTCCATGAGTGCCGCGATGTCCATCGATGCATCTTTGGTAACCGTACGATCCGAAACATGGACTCCATTACTTTTTCACTACAAAACTCCAACGAAACAACTTGTTCAATATGGATGAACAAACCAATGGTGAAAAAATGATCTCTATAGCATATTATGGAAGCTTGAAACTTTTTAAAACAATAAGGATGACGTTAGCTTTAAAATCCTTTAAAAACTTATGCCGAAAAATGTAACTATTTTGTTATGTATTTTGGTCCTGCACACTTCAAATTTTTGAGAGAAAATGCCTTAAATAAAAAACTCATGTCGATAGGTCTTTCAAGCGATATCTCCACGTCATTCGAACGATATAGACATGTCATTAGAACAACTTGTCCACGTCATTTGAATGACTTGTCCATGTCATTCTAACGATATGGATATGTCGTTTGAACGACTGTTCATGTCATTTAAAGTCTGTAAACACAAGGAGATAATTTCTACGACTCTAAACATTGTTTATCTCTAAATAAATTAAATTAAAACCTTATAAAAATCTTTTTGATATTTTAAAATCAGTTGCAAACAAAATATCATCCTCGAAACATTTTTCAACTCCCATAAACATTATGTGTTCATAACTGAGACTATCTCGGAATGCAATGTGATATGAAAATGTTAAATGAGCACTAGTAAACATTATGTCATCATGTATATTTGAAGCTTGGCCGCTACGTCTTCAACATAGACACGTCATAGACTATGTGGTTATTGTGACAAGATAAAATCTATATATTACTCAAACAATTTTTGTCCGAAATTAAGTCAATTATATACAAATTAACTCAATTGGAAATTTTGTCCTTACAAATATCCCCTTTTGACTATTCTAGGACAAAAAAAAAATAGTGAATTTTAAGATGGTTCATCTAGCCGTATGACACCTAAAACCCATCCTAGAAAATCCAAAATAAAAAATTACAGGACAAGGACTAGTATATGCAGGTTCAGTAAGCATGAGCTGTTTGAATGTGTTGTATTCTCGAAATCTCACATCACTGAAGAATACATACACATATGACACAAACAAATACCCAATGATGTATGGAGGAACAAATGATTTAAAGACACCAATATGTAAAAAAATAGTATTTTTTAAATGAGCAAAACATGATACCAATTTTTGAAAGACAACATGATATCAAAACATGATTCAAATTTGCAATGAAAAAAGAACATATGTGCTCATCAAATAAACCCCCCATACATCACATACCATCTCTCCCCCTTTTCGTCTCGAATAGACATAAGTGAAAATGATAGACAAATCTCATTATATCTATAATGAAATAATCACCTGAAACATATCTAGATAAACATGAGTATATAACCAAATAAAATAATCAGAATATACCAATATGTAGCTAGCAAACATTCACATAACATGAATCATCAATCTAAGCAAAGATGTGACTAAATGAATTAATGAAGTAAATGAATTAATCATAAATAATCCAATGCCACTACATGAAAACAATTCAAATGAACCCATAAGTACCAAAATATAATGAAATCATCTCATATACGAAGCAGGTATTGAAACAGAATAAGGTCTCAAAAATATAGATAGGGTCGTTCGAATGACTATGCCATGTTATTTTAATGACATTGGCATGTCGTTTGAACGATGTCAAAAATGACCTAAACAGTAAGGTTTTGTTTAAAGCAACTATCTAACATCCCTAAAAATACCCCTTCTCGCGACCATACCTGACACAATTACTGCCTCAAAATTCACGTCGCTTAAACTAGTCTTCGAACGTCTTCTACATGTTGTTCGAACGACGTCCATAACTCATTTGAACGACTTCAAAAATCTCTATATTCCATCTTTAAAAATGGAAAAGTTTTGCCAAATGAGAAATTTCAGGAAAAAAGGTTATGGAAATACGAAACAGTAGCAAAACAGACTAAAAAAACAGAGTATTATTTTCATGCTAACATAGTATCAATCGGATCAAATATGGATATGGAATGAATGGGCATGAACTACAACAAATTAATCACAACTTGAACACTTCTAAATGATCAGGAAGTTATGATTGATAACTAAATGTGATGCATTAAATGAACAACATGCACATAAATCTTAAATTTTGATGATTCAACAAACAATAGCGCCATGACACAATTTTTCAATATTAGGATTTGTGGTGCAAACCCATTGTTATTTTTTCATCCAACCACCCTCATATATTCTTATTTTCTTCTTTAAGCCCTTTTGAGGTTTCTATTTTTCTCACCTTAGAGAAATCCTATTGGCCCCATTTTTTGCATATAATTCTTTTTATTACCATAATTTTTTCTTGGGGTCTTTTAAATAGTGTCTTTTATGAAGAGATTATTATTTTCTCACATCCCTTTATAGTGAACACTCATTTTTTTTCCAATTTCAGCAATATAAATCCTCATGGAAAATGGCTCTTACGTGCACATGTCCCTCTAAGTCTAATTTTGCATAGATAACAAAATTAAGAGGATAGCATCTCACGAAACTCAAATACGCATGAGAAGTTAAACATTGCAAGTGTGAAATGATGGAATTTATACAAAGTCGAATCCAAATGCAAATCAACTTCGACACAACCCCATTAGTCAATGCTTAAGATAAGTCTAAGCATCTATAATTACGACCAAATGTCCTAGCCACATGGATAATGAAACGGTGAGGGTCCAAGCACACCAATATGAAACATTAAACATGAAAACTCATGACACAAAAGTAAAAATCTTTTTGTTTTTTCAAAATTTTTATCAAAATAAATTCTTTTAGTATTTTTCAAATTAGTCTTAAATAAATGAAAAATATAATTCAAAGAGATACACATGCTGAAATACTAGAAAGATATATTTCACGAAGCAAATACTAGTGTATGACAAACATGGAAACACAATCATCCTTTAGAATTAATAAGAGAAGTATCATGTGCAACCTAACTGGAACCATGAATTTTAATTCCTAAAGCCTCTAATTCCAATTTCCTAACCCTAATTAGGTGTGTAACGATGCATGGGGGTTTTGGGAACCGAAATTACTTTATTCTTAACCTTCCTAGGATCATTTTTAAGGTCATAACAATAAAGCCTAAGGTGACCCTTCCTATCGCAATGAGTATAAGTGTAAACACGATGAGGAATATGAATTAAATGTGGACCTCTCATAACGTTCCTAATCGTCTCTCTCCCACGATCGGTATTGGCTTTGGGAATGGGTGCTATACGATCATTGAAGTCTATACCACACTTTTCATCCTTTATTTGGATGGTACCTAAAATCCTATCCAACTTCTCCGACCTTGACTCCAAATCAAACTTCACCACTCAAGTCTCTCAATCTCTCCCAAATCTCACTAATCTTAGATTCAAGAAAACTCCTTGACTACTCAAATTATAGAATCTCTTTTTTCAAAGCCTTCATCAAACCAGGAAGTCTATCTCTCTCACCTTTAACGTATTATTGTTTCTCCCAAAGTGTTATCTCTCGTGCCTTAATATCCTCAATCAATGCATCATTATTCTCCACATCACGTTCATTTAACTTACCTTGCAACTTAAAGTTTACATTTTTCACCTTTACCACTTCCTTATACAAATCACTAAAGGAAAATTGCAACTCTCCAACGTCAATATCCTCCTCCTCACTAGTTTCACCCTCACACTCTTGGGATTCAAAAAAAATGGCCTCCGAAGTGTCATTCACATGAGAATCTTCACAATAAGATTTATCATCATTGCTGACATGACATGCCATAAATTCTACAAAATTTCGCTCAATGGGGAAAATCTATCCCTCTTTCGGTTCACTATCACTTAAGGTGGAATTATATGCTATCGGTTTCTTTCCCTCCTTCTTAAGTCTACTAGGACACTCCGCATCCTTATGACCATAACCCTCAAAATCAAAATAACTATCCGACTCAAACCTCTTAACATTCACATTTTTATTTTTAGGGGCTTGATCCACCTTGTTGTTCTTCAATTTCACAAGTCTTTTGTCATCTTTCGATTTCTTTTGGAACGTATTAAACTTTTAGAACTTCTTTGCCAACAAAGTTACATCTTTGAAATCGATGTCAAAATCATCATCCCAAACATTAGTCTCCTCCTTTCGGGCTTTCAAAGCAATGACCTTTTATTTATTTGGCACTTTTTGAAGGTAAACATGTCAACTTCAAGGTTTTGTAAGTCACCTATAATCTATTGTTGTTTAACTGAATTCAGGATACCCAAGGAGTTTAAAATGCTGACTTTTTGAAAAAATATAGTAAGCAATGACCTTAAGATTTTCTTTATGAATCGATTGCCGGGTATGTTCTCGCCTAAGTTAAACGACGAGTTGACAAAATGGGACAATCTAGTGTAAAGATAATCAAACGTCTCACTCTTTAACATTGTAATTGTCTCAAATTATGTAGTGAGGTTTTAAAGGTTAAACGCCCTAACCATGCTAGTTTCATTGTGAGTGAGTGAAAGAACATCCGAATCCCCTTTCGACGTCTCACACATCATAATACGATTCAATAAATCCATGGTGACTAATAAGGAAATAACATTAAACTAGAGTTATAAAGTGCAAGTCTATGTTCGACTTCGATCCTTGACTCAACACGTTTTAAACTAGTGGCATGTCCTTTTCTCATGACCGGTGGTGGTCACCCTTTTCTACCACTAACCAAACACGCTCATCAATAGCTTTAAGTTCACTTTTCATTCGCATTTTTCAATACGAATAATTATTCCATAAAAAATAAGAGTTCAAAAACCATCAAAATTTTTGAAATTCATATCTACAAACACAAGAGATCAACATAATAAAAATTGTTTCTAGCTCTGATACCAATTTGTAGGCCCCTTTTCAAAGTGTGCTTTAGGTGAAAACAATTTTTCTTTCAAAAAACCTTTTTCCAAATTTTAATTCTGCACCAAGTTTCTGAATAAATTTTACTTAAGCCCAATTTTATCTTGTTCAATCCTAAATATACATCTAAGTGATTAAAGAAATTAAAATAAAGTAAAGTCCATAAAATAGGATTTTCGAGGAAACCACTAAGGTAAAAAACCTCAGATAGCCCAATCCAGATAATCACTATTATACGGTAATTACAAAGAAAGATAAACAAACTTACACAACAACTCGTTCCCCATAAGATTTGATGCTCTTCTTTAGTTTGACCACTCCTCCACAGTTCCCACGCAGAAATCCTTCCACGATATTCGTCCACATCACGCACGTCCACGAGACGAGTGCCTCGGTGTCCACTGATGAAGCTTGGTAGGCGTCTATGATTTGAAACATGGCCTTTACCGTTTATTCACAGCAAAACTCCAATGAAATAACTTTTTTAATATGGATAAACAAACCAATGGTGCAAACAAGATCGCTATAGCATACGTATCAAAGGTCGAATCTTTTTAAAACAATTAGAATGGTTTTAGCTTTGAAATCCTTAAGAAACTTGTGCAGAACAAATGTAACTATTCTATTCTGTACTTTGATTCTACACACTTCAAATTTTTAAGAGAAAAATGTCCTAAATAAAAAACTTAAGTCAACAGGTCATTCGAGCGATATCTCCATGTCATTAAAATGATATAGACATGTCGTTTGAACGACTTGTCCATGTCATTATAACTATAGTGAGATGTCACTTAAACGACTGTCCATGTCGTTTTAAGTCTCTAATCACAAGGAGAGAATTCATACGACTCTGAATAGTTCTTATCTCAGCATAAATGAAGTTAAAACCTTAGGAAAATATTTTTGACATTTTAAAATCATTTATAAAGAAAATATCAAACCTAAAACATATTTTGAGTCCCATAAAAATTATGTGTTCATACTTTAGAGTATCTAGGAATGCAATGTGATATGAATATGTGAAACGAGCACCACTAAACAATACGGCATGATCTATCTTTGAAGCTAGGACATTACGTCTTCAATACAAACACGTCATAGGCTATGTGGGTCTAGTGACTAGATAAAAATTTATCTGGAACTCAAACATGGTTTGTCATGAATTAAGTCAATTACATACAAATTTACTCAATTGGAAACTTTATCCTTACAACCCAGATGATCCTCTAGGCACCAGATAGACCCTTTAAAACCTCGGAAGAATACACTATAGACACCACCATAGGCTACATTAAGGGATATAAAGAACTCAAAAAATTATGTAGCTAAGGACTACCCTAATATTGCAGAGGTTGTCATGTCTTGGTAAGGATATGATGACGAGGCCAAGCCTATGAAATTAGAGGAAAAGTCTATAAAGAAAGCATAAATAGAGTCGTCATCTAAGAATGACATCTAGCTTGCTAAAGAAACTAGGTCGTAACTGAGGATGACCTTTTTGATGCTGAGAAACTTCCTTCAGCTCCCTACAAGGACGTCACTACTTAGATTCCTATTATTTTTTTTTTTTTTTCCTTGAATATTTGTAATTTTCTGTGACTAATTTGAACATTATCCTTGTATTTTAATATGAAATACATCGGAATGGAAAAAGTTTGTGCTTAATCAATTTTCCTTTCTCGTAAAATCTCGTAAATGAGCATTAATAAAAATAACCTTTTCTTAGTTATAATGTGCTTCATGTTCACTCTACATTTTATTTTATTTTATTATTTTGTTCATATATCTGCATGGTTAGATCCAAACAACCTAGAATTTTAATCCATGTTTTGTTTGGGCCTTGCTAGTATTTCTTAGCCTTTCATCATTGTTGTTGTATCTTGCATGATAATTTAGGCTTACAAGCTCCCTAAGAACGAACTATTTAGTCGTAAACTAGTAAAGGTATGTTTGCAAGTTCTCGAAACTATGGAACACCGACTTTAAGATGTTTTGTGCAGTCAAAGACGTGCTTTGGTTAATTGTGTCGGCCTAAGATGACATATTTTTTAAAGACTTTGTTCAATGAAAGAAGTGCTTTGGTCAATAAAGTTAGCCTAAGCCGACCTGACCTTGAATGATTTTGAGTAGTCAAGGATGTGCTTTAGTCAATTGGATCATCCTAAGACGACCTGACCTATGTTATCTTCCAAAACATATATTGAGTTTGAATAGTATTGCAATGAGTTCTGAACTCAAGATGTTTTCCGCTGAAGCCTCTTATGCATATCTTGAACAAAAATTTAAATGAATCCAAGGGAAATTTGATAAATACAAAACTATATTTGGGGTTATAGGCCTTCTCGTTATTGACTTTTTTCATTCAAGTTGTTTAACTTAATATTACATCCACCTACCTTTCCAACTAAAATACTTCTTCATGAATAATACTTCTTGAGGTAATTAGAGTTTCAAGGGTTCTTGAGTACATCCCCTTTCAAAGTTTCAATCTGATAAACGTCAGGTCGTACAGCTTCGTCCACGCGGTGGGGACCATAATAGTTAGCCTCAACCTTGTTGGATTTTAATTCATATGGATTCTTTAAGATGTAGTCACCTTCCTTAAGGATGATCAACTTATCTCTTTTATTATAAAAATTTTATGTGTACTGTTAGTAAGGTGGTACGCTAAGGACTTATCTAACCTCATTTACCAGGTCTAAATCTAACCTTCTCACAAAATCACTCTTGGGGTAATCAAAGTTGAGGACCATGTAGCTGGGAAGGCCAATCTAAACTAGGAAATGGCCTCATTGAAAAAATCTAACATATAGGATGCTACTCATAATTGTTGTTTGCAGTGTCGTCTTATAGGACAACAACACGCTTTGTAATTTATTTATTCAATTCCCTTTGGCTGAATCCAACCTTTTCTTTATTCCTTTCAGAAATATTCGATATAGACCTCTATTGCCCATTGTACTATGGGTGAGTTAATGACGAGTGAAACGTTTTGATTTTTGCCTTATTTCAAAAGATTTAAAATATCTCATTATCAAATTGGTCTCCATGGTTGATAATGAAGGCGTGGGAACCCATATCTACATATCACATTTTCCATATAAAATGCATGACCTTCGCATAGGTTATCTTTACGAGTGGCTAGGCCTCTACAAATTTTATAAATTAATGGACCACGACCACTATGTACTTGAATCTTCCTTTTGACTTTAAAAGTGTGACAACCATATCCATACCCCATATAGTAAAAGGCCAAGGTGATGTGATGGACACTAGCTGGACTCTCGATCTCTTATGCACACTCTTTGCATTCCTTTTTCATTGTAGTCTAGTATCATGCTTGAATTACTATTCTTTTTACCTGGGTCCGACCTCTAGCATGGGAACCATATGACCCTTCGTGTATTTCGTTTACCAGGTTTGGTATCTCCATGGAATTAATACACCTCATCATTAAAATAATAAAACTTGTTTTGTATATCACTCAATTTTCTATAAAAAAATTGGTCGTCTTGTGATGAAATATTCTTGATTCTTTCTGATGGAATGCTAAAGTACCTTCCTCCAAGTATCTTTTAATAGGGTTCATCCACTATGGGCCCATCGTCAACTCTAATAAATTGACCTCCTTTACCTCAATGCTATATTAGAACAGTATCTCTATGTGAACAGTTCTCCTCATCTCAGCCTCAGTGGTTAGTGAAAGACGAGCTAATTCATCGACGCTAATATTCTTAATTCTTCAGATTCTAATCATTTGGAGAGCGTTGAGCTTAACAGCAGCAATTTCACCCTTTCCAATTACCTTAGCATGTTCTCCTCTCATACTTTATATTTTCCCAAATTCTTGTTCACCACTAACTATGAATCATTATGGGTCATTATCTTCTCGACCCCTAGTGATACGACCAACTCTAATCCCGCAATCAAATATCATATTATGCTTTATTATTGGATTCCCCAAATTCGAACCGAAAAGCTTATTCAATATCAACTCCATTATATGCATGGATGATCAGTCCAACTTCACGACCATTTGTCCATCCATGTATAACTTCCACAAATGGAACCATTTTTAAAGCCTCTTGGTACTAGGAAATAGTCTTTAAATAGTTTTGTTGAAAACTCACCGCCCATACTTTTCTTGTATTTCCCGAATGAGGACTCTCCTTGTCCTTGGGTGAGCTCGGTTGGCACTTCAGTAGCTTGTTCAGTTGGCTCTTTCTACTAAAAGTTGAATTCGATAATAAAATTTTCTATGGATTGGCCTTTAATTATAGTCATTAGCTCATATGTGATATTATACTCACCCAAATATATTTCCTATACCATCAACCTTCTGGACTTCTCAAGTTTGTGGATGGTTTGCCAAAGTGGGCGATCAGGGTACACAACTATAAATCTAATTCCTCCATTCTCGAGTATCTTAATTCTGTAACTGATATAAGATTTACTCGTGTAGTAAACAATATTTTTTGCACTTCTCCATCGATTATGACCAGAGACGAGCTCACTGCTGACTCTGACACAACGAAATAAAAGTATATTTTTCCCCTCATATTGCCATTGATTGTAATGGGGGCGACCCTAGCTACTTTTTTAGCTTCAGGAAGGAATCTTGTCACTCCTTAGTACATTCAAAAGTGTTTTTAATTTTATTGAAGAAAGGGATCCACTCATTATTTGCTCTGGATACAAATCTGTTTAAGTCCACCACCCGACCTATTAAACTTTAAATTTCCTTCTTGCTTTTAGGAGGCTCCATATTGATCAATACTCGGATCTTATTAGGGTTAGACTCTATGCCTCTTTGGTTAATAGTGAAACCCAATTTTTTTTGGCTTTGACTTCGAACACATATTTGGTTGAATTTAACTTCATTTTTATATTTCTCTCGCTCATTGAAGGTTTGGACGAGGTATTGGATGTGTTCATCTTCCTTCATCCTATTTTTGTCATGTATTCTATGTAAACTTCCATATTGTTCCCTATCTGACTCTCTAGCACCTTAGTCACCAGCGTTTGATACATGGCCCCTACATTCTTCAACTTGAAGGGCATAACATTATAATAAAAAAATGTATTGGTTCGTGATAGTGGAGGTATTCTCTATATCCTATGACTTCATTTTAATCTGGTTATAACCAGAATAAGAATCCATTAATCTCAATAATTCGTGTGCATCTATTGCACCCACAAGTTGATCAATTGGCAGACATGTAAAAATCCTTGGGACATGCCTTATTCAAGCTTGTAAAATCCACACACATCTTCCACTCATCATTTCACTTTGGTAACATCACCACGTTTGCTAAGAAATCAGGATACTTCACATCTTTAATAAAATTATCCTTCTGAATCTAAGCCAATTCTTCTTTAATAGTCATGTTCAAGTCTTTCGAGAATACTCTCCGCTTTTGCTTTACTATCTTTTCTTCCTTCAGTAAGTTGAACCCGTGACTAATAATGTTTGGATAAATTATAGGCTTGTTTTCATGGATCCAAGAAAAAATGTTCTTTGTACTTTATAGGAAGTTATCCAGTTTGTTCTTGAGGATGGGATCTAGGGGAGAGACTATTTGGGTTGTCCTTTTAGGATGCTAATCATCCATAAATACTGGCTCTATCTTCTCAATATATTCTCCCGCCAACTTATCTTCGTTTCGAGGATTTAATGTCTTAATTTGATAAGTTTGAGTTTAATTCATTCTTTCCTATTTTTTAGCTAAGGTGTTACGGCATTCATGTTCTTCTACTTAGTTTCCTTCCACCACTTCCACGTCGAAATTGGTGGGAAAATTTAGATATTGATGAAAGTTGAGGCGAAAACCTTGAATTTCACCCACTCATTCAAAAATATTGTTATAGGACGATTATACATTCTTGTCAAGGTTGAATAATCACGCCATCTCTATCCTTCATTATGTCTATGCTCTAATAACCACCTCCATCTCTATTGTGCCAAATTGGTATACCGTTTCTCCTAAAAAATCAATAAGAAAATGATGATAGTCTTCCATCATTCTTTTAGATTACTTCAGCATTGTAAATCAGTCATACAATAGTACATACACCAAACTCATAATATCCACAAGAATTCTCTTCACACTCCTCTCATGTACCATGGTGGCTATTAGTAGTGGGTCACCAAGAGGATACAACCACCCTGAGAATTCGTCTGTGGAAAAATATATGGCCCGTAAATCCTTATCAAATATATGAGGTCGTATATCCACCCTAGATTCCATATAACCTTTCTACTGGTGGTGCAATCCTTTATGTCATTATGTTATGACTTTCTCTCAGTTTGTCCATCACTACCACCAGTATCACCACTTTCTGTGAAACTTCATGTAAGGAAAATCATTCCCACTTATTCCACGGGCCCCTTAGATCTTACAAGGAGGTCTACATATTCATCATTATCATCCTCTTCAGATCTTTTCCTCTCATTGTTTTCTTCATGATGTGACCTTGATCTATTTCTCATCTTACGATCATCACGAGTTGGTGCTACCACCTATTTTTGTCCACGTGTTTATTCAACTTCCATTTTTTATAATGGTCTAGATTTTTCCATTCAAGGCTAGGTAATATGTGGTTTCGTGTCCATTGACTTTATGGAACTTGCAATACTGTCTCTTATACCTCGTTTAAATTGGAGTTTTCTACATTCCCAACCACTTTATCTCATAATTTCCTCGGATCTCATCAAGTATATGGTTAAATACCATTGCGAATGGAGTTTACTCGTCATACTAATGATATGGATAATGCCCAGTACAAATTCCTAGTTAACATCCCACTCATAATTTTGATTATGGAAGTTTTCTCCCCATGGTCCACTACTTCTAAATTTGTAGTATTAAATCTTGTGATATACTCCCAAGTTGTCTAACTCTTGTGTTGACGAATGCTTAATAAGTGAGCAAATTTGTTTCCAGGTTTTGCTCCAAAATATAACTAACAAAAATATCGGCTAACTTCTTAAAGTTAGAGATCTTACCTCGAGGTAATCCATTGTATTAGATCTGAGCAGGACCTGTGAGAGTGCGTCAAAGGTCTTTGCAATGCATTTCATCAGCTATTAAAAATATATCGTAGGTTTCCAGTTACTATTGAACGTGCAAAATTGAATCTGATTTCCCATCATACCAGGGCTTCATCACAGGTGGCTTAAATTTTTCAGGTGTGGGATAGCTAACCATGAAGATCGTAAGTGGTGATTCCTGTAAATATCCTCTTTGAGTGAGTGTTTTGTCTTGATGAGGTTGCCCGCACAATCCTCTATCCTCTATATTGATACCTTCCACGGTTAGGTTTCTTTAAAATCCACTAAATCCTAATCAACTAGTCCATGGCTCTTGGCCGAGATCTTTACTCATCGACGAATGTCCATGAACCTAATCGATGACCTAGAATTGTATCTTAAGCCAGTCTCCCTCCTTGAATTCGGTGTCCAAGAATTTTTCTCATCTTGTACTTCCTTTAGGTTGAGAATGTGCTCATGACCATATCCTTCCCAACCTATCAAAGACTAGTACCCTACCGAGCCTCTCAAAAGAACTTATTTCTTCGACATAGTATTTGCGGTCATCATCACATATAATTGATCTCATAGTGGCAGGAATATCCTTCATATTCTTTTCCACTTCTACAAACACATCTTCTCATAACAAACCCCAAAATTAGCCTCTTGGGGTGTTCTATTGCCTTACCATGATTCTCTTGCCTCCAATCCCCGTATGGGGTAAGAGGGGGAATTTTCTTGCACTTATCCAGGTTTTCCCCTATTGTTAGGGTCACTAGAACTTGTCGACCTTGTGAAGCTAGAATACTTTTAGTGAGTTTCTTTATACTTTCTTGCGTAGCATCTTGTCTCTCATCTAGGTTGTGCATAAATTTGGCTAGATCCCCTAAGGGTGTTGCTAGTTCTTTAACCATACTAATTTCTACGTGTTCACCAGCTTTCCACATGATTTGTCAAAAATAGAGTACGACTAAAAACTTCAAAAATTAAAAGTGGAAAATCTATTTTATGTGGGAAAAACTTGATCTATGTTCAGATGAGATAAAACTGCCTACTAAGATTGGGAAATGAGTAATTAAAATATGAAATCACAGGAATCTGATTGATATACTTAATGATGTGGTCGTCAATGAAGAAGGGAATATTTATGAAGTTCCTTAACAAACGAAAAAACAAAAAATAGGTGAGAAAAAACTAGGTTTAGTCGTTTCCCACAGATGGCACCCATATGTTATCGTCTAGAATTAGTTTCAAGTTTCTTCTTAGAAAATTTAGATCAAACATGAAATAACAAACAATAAACAAGTTGTAAAATGACAATATGGAAATAATTAAATGATGATAATAAGAGGAATCACACCAAGAGATATGTGGTTTAACCCTAACAAGGAGCCTATATGGACAGAGTGTGACACCCCACCTATTTTAATACCGGGTGATCAATCATTTGTAAAAATAAAATAGGAATATCATCTGGTTCATTCTTAGCATCACTATCGAAAATGTTTTGATGTTT
The DNA here is from genome assembly GCA_949130495.1 of Sambucus nigra. Lineage (NCBI taxonomy): Eukaryota > Viridiplantae > Streptophyta > Magnoliopsida > Dipsacales > Adoxaceae > Sambucus > Sambucus nigra. The sequence goes on along the minus strand of OX422207.1, from coordinate 127,899,461 downwards.
ACTAACCAACTAGTATTCAAAAGCCAGAGCTAAACTTTATCTTTTGATAAATAACAACATGCATAAATAAATGTAATAACAAAACCATACACATAGTAATAATCTGAATCCATCACAAGATAATTAGCTGAAATAAATAATACCGAATAAATCATCGGTTCTGAAGTGTAATAAATTCCAACATAAATAATAAACCATAATACACAGACTGAACTGATATAAAAGTAATAGCTTAAGCAACAGAACATCCATATGAATAACTGAAATCGAATCTTAGTATAGGAATGAAGTAACTGAAGTGTCTAATCCAAGTCCTGCAAGCCTCCATAAGTGCTACAGCTATGCACCCCTTGAATGAATCATCAAGCTTGGAGTCCCTGTGGCTGGACATCTAAAATATTTTGGAAAATGGACAAAATAGATTTGACACAGGTCTGATCCCGATAAAACCTTTTAAAAATATTTAGCGATCATTTAAATCATAGATTTAAAGCAGTTACTGATTACACGTGTTAGTTTGCACACACTCCCTTGAGTTCCTTACCTCTCATCTAATGTGCACACCTAACATCCCGTACTTATCTAACCTAGTTATGCTACCTAGCCTAACTAAATCTCATAAGTATCTAACTAACCGCTATCAGGTTCAACCCACCAGTACCGCCCATAAAGTACACTACAATATACACTTAATTGTCATTAAATCCTTATTTGAGTTTCTCTTTAACTCCAATCTTACCACCCATACAACACGTTATCCACTAACTAATATTGTAGTGTACTGTATGGGTGGTACAGAATCCTTATTTGATTTTCTCTTTAACTCCAATCTTACTGCCCATACAACACGCTACCCACTAACTAATATTTAACATTTCCCATATGTCATTATTAAGCCATTTGTTAACATTTCACATATGTTATCATTAAGTTTCTCTACTTATTTTATAATTTATATATGCTCTATCTCTTTTTATTATGACACATATATAGAATGAACATCACTTTAGATATACTTTATCTATATCCCCTACAATTACACATAAGTATGATAAATCACACAAATTTATATATACAACATCTCTTGGACTGGACACCGTGATGCACACTTGCGCATTGTACCATCAAGTCCAAGTACCCGTCATACTAAATCTGGGACTACCGATTCAGAATGTCTCCTCGAACCATATATTAAACAACACACAGTGGAAGCGAACATTGTTCCAATACTATGGGTCACGCACATACCTAACATCCCCAATTGACCATTAATACTATCGTACACCTAGATAGTCATCATACCTAGGTCATGTGTTATGGGGAACAAATCCGGACCTCAGTGGAATAGTCAAGGTGGGATTGTACTCTACGCGAAACCTCTCGTGGTAACAGGCGGTGAAGGTATGTTCACAACAAAAGAAACACATAATAAGTATACAAACACCTTATCCATACGTCGTATATAGGCATAAATACAACCTATAAATATAATTTGTATAGGTATACACTCAACCTATAATATAGTCTGTATAGGTATACACACAACCTATAAACATAATTTGTATGTAATATCTCTCTCTCGAATACTCAATGTACTATTGATTCACAATTATAACATCTTGTCACATCTAAGACATAGACATATACCTTTCCAAACATCTATGTCTAACACTCTAATTCTAAGCACAGATAAACTGGCATACGTTTAAAGTAACATAAAAAATTCTTGCAGATTATTGTGATCACAAATTAAACACCCAATAGTAAAAACGTCGATTACTCCCTCAATAGAACTCCAAAAAACCTAATTCAAAGCTCAATGGAAAGATAAGCCGTAGACATTTCAACTCATCTATAGATCACAATCTAATTATAAGTACAATTGAAATGGTATACATTTAACTCACATAAAAAATTCTGGTAGATTGACATCTTATGTTCATCAATTAAACCCTAGGTGATTCAAGATTAATGCTCTTTAATGATAAATTCATCAAGATTCCATCACGTATATTCATTATACATGTTCTTTAACCAAGAATCCATCACATATATTCTAATTTCATTTTATCATAACATAGGAATTCATTATACATGCAATCGTACACCGAATCATGAGTTTTATTCATCAAAATCCCAAGAACATAATCAAAATAAGGAAATTGAAAACCCTACACTAAAAGGGTATTAAAATATCTTTAAAAACCTCAAGATAAACACTTTCCTTGTATTTTCATGTCTGAATTCATTTTAGGATGATGAGGTTCCTCTCTCCTTGTTCTGATTTTAATTTCGGCACGTCAGTGGTGAGAATTTATGTGAAAAGCCTAGCTTTTCTTCTCCACTCCCCTCTCAAATTTATGTTAACCCTAGACTCTAACTCAAGGGGTCATATATATAATCTTTTAATTTTTGAAGTTCTCCCTACCCTAATCTCCAAATGACCTAAATGCCATTAAACGGTGCCGAGTTGGTCTAAAATTGCCCATGGACCCAAACGATACATCCGAAAGTACTATCCTTACTATTTGGACTAATTCGAAAACATCTGTGACCTATAATCATCATCTGAGTCACTCTATAAAACTATCCTATCTTGACCTCAATTTAGTGCACACGTGACTCTCGGTTGAGGTGTAATCTAATTACATCATTATGACGTGTATTAATTTCCACATTTTTTTCCTAAATTTTAAGTAAACTTATCTCATAGCATTTATCTTATTCTCTCCCAATTAATATTTAATAACCACAAAATTATTGCATTAATAATAATAACTATCTCGCAAAAATATTCAATGCCATCAACTCATGGCACACGTGTAATTTCAAATTTAACGAATTAATTAGTTTTCAATTACTAAGAAATACGGGGTGTTACATACTTCCCCACTTAAAAAGGAATTTCATCCTTGATATTGGACATGTCTGGTACCAATAGCTTCATATACTTCTTTATACCCTTAGTCGTAATATCACTAGGAACCCTTACTCTTAAGATCACTACATACATTTCTACCTCTCCTAATCGTAAATAATTAAAATAGGACTCAACTACCCAGGGTGCCCATACACTCTATACCCGTGCACATATCTGCACATATAGTACCTAGCTTCCCTATCCTTAAATCACAATATAACTATTAACTCCCAGTTATAACTACATATATGTACAATAACTAAGGTACTAAAACCATGTCCTAATGAACAAATCTCTCCCAACATCCAATGTTTGCTAAGTTTCATGCATGGAATGTATCTCAAAGAGAAATTCAAACAAGCAAGCCCCCGATAAGCTATTACCCAACATTGTCGATCATCGAGATCTATTAGGTCCTCAGTCCATAACATGTGCTCCCAAATTGATGTATCCTAACATAGAATGTCTACTCATCCACTCTCATGTCACTAAAGACAACATCCAACATGATGGCCTCACTATTACTAAGTGCTCAGTGCTATATAAATAATGAGCTATCTCTCTCCGCTTGAAAATAAACCACAATGCACCTTGAATCACATCATTAAAAAGTCCTTACGCACCGGGATCAGACACAACAAGACAACATACTCATCGAAGTCTACGATACGACACTATATATATATATATATATATATATATATATATATATATATATATATATATATATATATATATATATATATGTATGTATATATATATGTATATATATATATATATATATATATGTATATGTATGTATATATATATATATGTATATGTATGTATGTATGTATGCGAGCTCAAACCTCTTTCAGGCGATGCCTCACAAAATATTATATCTCACCTTGGAATAACAAGCACGATAGTCTTATAACACAGTCTACTACCGCTCAAGCACTCGGTATCTAGTCACTACGCATCGTCATAATAACCCCAAATTTCCTAACTCTCAAAATTAGCAAATCATAACATAAAAAATCTCTTAGTGCCCATGCCCACTCTCCGATATGTGAAACCAAAGAGTCCAACTCCCCAATGGCAAATACATTCATAATGAGGCTGATATCGCCAACTCACTCACTAAACCTGCTCACACTCGAATTTTAGTCCTAACATATATATTGTGATGCACCCATGTCACTCGAGCTAGTCCCCTACTCATAAGGATGAAATAAAAATATTACATCCATTAACTATCTACATCGCCAAGTCGATCGGTACCTGAACGTAATTCTCGTGTCAAAACTGACCCAAGATTTGCTATAATAGTTGAATGTTTAGGACTCCGTCCTGTGTTCGCCCCTAACTCGATTTAGGATATCCTTTTTTATGGCCCACACACCCACAAGTGAACCATCAGCCCGAAAAATCTCCCTGCCTTTGACCACAACCCATCTCACCTCCCCAATTGTTCCTTTAACTCGAACGGCCCTAAGGTACGTACCCTATTGGATCTGTCTTAAACCCTAACCCTCGAGTTAGGAATTCCTTGGTCTAGACACCTACTGTGGTGGTTCCCTACTAGCTCCTCTCGTTCCTGCTCCACCTTTCTGACTAGATTTTCCCACTTTCTTGCTCCCTTTTCGATAGAAATATTGATACTAGGAGTGAAGTAGTGCATCATTGACGACGTCAGTATAAGTCTGTAATGTTGGATTACTAATAAAATATTTATTAATCCTCTTGTCTAGTCCATCCATGAAATTCATCTTTTTTTCCTTCATTATTTACCTCATTTGGTAAAAACTTAGCCAACTGAGTGAAGTCTTCCTAGTACTCTACCACCGTGCGATCTCCCTGTACCACATATATGAACTTTTTCCTCATTTCTATCTTGACAGCATACATAAAGTATTTGCAGTCAAACCTCTCCCAAAACTCCATAATCGGCATTGTATCTCTCTCCTCAGTAGTGGTAACTGACTCCCACCACTGTAGCGCTGCACCCACGAGCTTGAACGTAGTCAACATTTACTTTTGAGTCTCATTGTACTCAATCATCCAAAGATGGCACTATAGGTACTTCTTCAATTTCCATGCTACAATCACATTTGAGCTCCCCTGAAACTTTGGTGGGGATCCTTCTAAAAATCCTCCCTAGCCATCTGCCACTTTGACGGGCCTGGGTGAGCCTGAACTACTAGTGCCACCGGCTCCTGTGGTTGTGCCTGTGGAAGGTAAGCTTACATGTAAGTCATGGATGCATATATTTCCTATGCCACTATCTTGACCACCTCTGCATCCGTCACCACCCCCACGGTGATTTTCGTTATGGCACCTGAGGCTCCTTTTGAGCCTCCCTATCTTCACCAGTCCTCATCGATGATCTAGTTGGTCATCCTGACTTGGGTGGCATCTGAAATCAGATTGAATTATATAAGTTCACCATAAAATACAAAGTAATTGGCAAAATAACGTAAATGTGCATACGTAAAGGAATACAACAATCCTATCATAAAGATCTACATCAAAGAATGTTATGCTGAAATATAGAAAAGCCGAATTGATCCAAAGGACACTTTAACCTAATGCTTTGATACCATCTGTGACACCAAGCCTATTAAAATACCGGGTGATCAATCCTTTATAAAAATAAAATAGGAATCTCATGGGGTCACTCTTAGCATCACTGTCGAAAACGTTTTAATGTTTACTAATAACCTAGTATTCAAAAGACGTTGCCAAATTTTATCTTTCAATAAACAATAATATGAAGAAATAATTGTAATAACCAAACCATACACATAGTAATAATCTGAATCCATTACAAGATAATTAGCTAAAATAAATAATACCGAATAAACCATCGATTCACAAGTGTAATAAAAATCCAACAGAAATAATAAACATGAACACACAGTCTGAATTGATATAAAAGTCATAACTGAATGGGTAACACACCCAAATGAAACTATAACTGAATCCTACTCTAAGAATGATGTAACTAAAGTGTCTAATCTAAATCCTATAAGCCTAAACAAGTGCTGCAACTACACATCTCTAGAATGAATCATCAAGCTTGGCATCCCTGTGGCTAGACCCCTAAAATATTTTGGAAAATAGAGAAAATATATTTGACATGGTTTTGAGCCCAAAAACCTTTTAAAAATTATTTACAAATCATTTAAATCGTATTTTAAAATCAATTATTGATTACACATATTAGTTTGCATAAATTCCTTTGAGTTCCTCGCCTCTCATTAATGTGCACACCTAACGTCCCCTACTTATCCCACTTAGTTATGCTACCCAGCCTAATTAGACCTCGGAAGTATCTAACTAACCGCTATCTGTTTTATCCCACTCGTACCGCCCATACAGTATGTTACAGTATACCCTTAACTATCATTAACTCCTTTGTGGAGTTTCTCTTGAACTCCATTAATAGTTAACATTTCCCGTACATTATTATTAAGCCATTTAGTTAACATTTTGCATATGTCATGACTAAATTATTTCAATAAGTTTGTGTACTTATTTTATTCTTTAGATATGATCCATCTCTTATTGTTCTTACACATAATAGAATGAATATCACTTTAGATATATGCTATCCATCTCTTGTACTATTGCACATAAGTAGGATAAATCAAATAAGTATATATATATGTCACACACACCTTATATATATATATATATATATATATATATATATATATATATATAACATCTCACAAACTGGCCACCATGATGCACACTTGTGTACTCTGTTATCAAGTCGAAGTACCTCTCGTACAAAATCAAGGACTACAAATTCAGAATGTCTCCTCGAACCATAAACCAAACAACACACAATTGATCGTCACACACATACCTAGTGCACCCTATTGATCGTCAATACTATCGTACACCCAGATAGTCATCATATGTGGGTTCAATTTTCTGGGGCACAAATATAGACCTCATTGGAATCGTAAAGGTGGGATCGCCCTCTACGCGAAACCTCCCGTGATAACAGGCAGTGAATGTATGTTCACAAACAAAAGAAACGTATAATAGGCATACACACAACTTATCCATATGTCCCATATAGGCACACACACAACCTATAAATATAATTCGTATAGGTATACACCCAACCTATAATATAGTCTGCATAGGTATGCACACAACCTATAAACATAATCCGTATGTAATATATATCTCTCTAATACTCAACGTGCTATTGATTCACAATTATAACATCTTATCACATTTTACATAGTATTATTCTCTACCCGAAGGGTCCTAGTTAGCCTTGAAGTTATTTCAGTACTTAATTCACTTATACACTACTGGAATACATCATAGGTTCAATCATACTCTCTGTGATCCGTTCCCATTCTCCCGAATTTATTATTTTACAATTCATGCCCTATAGGTATTCGCCTTAATTATCTCATTATGGATAATCCTTAACCCCACATTAGGACTAATGTAATTAAATATATCCATTATTATTGTTTATAGATGTCCCCAAAGTTCCTCCCATTAATTATTCACAAATTCGGGTCTTAAATAAGGAAAATTGGGCAATTATGGATAACCGAATAGAGTTGTAAATTTTCTGGAAGATGAAAGACCCTATAGTAAAACTTTGATTTCTACCTTTACAGAACTCCAAATGACCTCATTCAAAGATAATTGTAAATATAAGACATATAAATTTCCACACCTCTATGTCTCTCACTCTAATTCTAAGCACTTAATATAACATTAAAAAAATTTGTCGATTAGTATGCCCATAGATCAGACACCATATAGTAGAACGTCGATTACTCCCTCTACGGAACTTCAAAATACCGGATGAAAGCTCATTGGAAAGATAAGACATAGACCCTTCTAGACATCTATGTCTAGCAATCTAAATCTAAGTACAATTTAAATGGAATACATTTAAAGTCACATAAAAAACCCAGGCAGATTGACATCTTATGTTCATCAATTAAACCCCAAGTCATTCAAAATTAATATCTTCAATGAAGAACCCAACAAGATTCCATATTAATTATCACATATATTGTAATTTCATTTTATCTTCAGATAGGGATTCATTCTACATGCAATCCTGCACCGAATCATGAGTTTTATTCATCTAAAACCCAAGAACATAATTGAAACCATGAAATTAAAAACCCTACATTACATGGGTATTATAACTTCTTCAAAAACATGCAAGAAAAAACCTACCTTGTAATTTCAGGTCTGGATTCATTTTAGGATGATGAGGCTGCATTATCCTTGTTCCGATTTTGATTGTGGCACGTCGGTGGTGAGAATTTATGTGGAAAGCCTAGGTCTTTTTCTCTTCTTCCTATCCTATGCCCTCTCCCCTCTTAAATATATGCTAACCCTAGGATCTGACTCAAAAAGGCAGATGTAAACTTTTAATTTATGGAGTTCTTCCTACCCTAATCTCCCAAATGATAAAAATGCCCTTAAACAGTGCATGGTTGGTCTAAAATTGCCCCGGGACCAAAAAAATACACTTAGGTATACTATTCTAAATATTTTCACCCATTCAAAAACAACCATGACCTCTAAATTATCATATGAGTCACTCTACACAAATATTCTATCTTGGTCTCAAATTAGTTCGCACGCAACTCTCGGTTGAGGTGTAATCTAAGTACGTATATATCACTCGATACGACGTCTATTAATTTGCGCATTTTATTTACTACATCCTAAGTAAATTTATATCATAATATTGATCTTATTCTTCCTCGATTAATATTTAATAGTCAAATAATTATTCAATCAACAATAATACTTATCTCCCCAAAACATTTTATTCTATCAAATCACGACACACATGTAATTTAAAATTTACCGAATTAATTAACTTCAAATTACTCAAAAATACAGGGTGTTACACAGAGTAGCCTTCACTTAATCTCATTTTCTCTGTGATTTGATAGCCTAACGGTATGCATATCCCTCCTCTAGCCCAGATCCAAGTAGGGAATAGGCATGCTTATAATGAACGATTGTAAAAAAATATATTTAAGGAAAAGAGAATGAACTTTACCCTTATCCTTCCCTTATATGATGGACAGGGGCATGTTTTCACTAGATTATATCCAAAATGTAGATTTTCTAGAAGATTTACATGTATAGGAATATCTCTTTACTAGTTTTCGGAGGATTGTGGAAGTCACGTTACACTTATCGTCTTTAATAAGGTCATCATAGTTTTATCCTGCCAGATAGCTTTGTTGGCAATGATTTTTTCATTTAGATGGAATATAATTCAACCATGTTTCTATGTCGGATCTGCGATGCTGAGCTGAGGTGATGCCTTAAAAAGTCTTCTCGACCGAGGACGTGCTCTTACTCATACAATTGAATGAGTTGACTCTCTTCTCTTCAGGTCATGAGATGCTCTACGAATATGGTATAACACACATATATAAATCATAAATATAAAGTAAAGCTATACTCAAATAATCTACTTATCTCGACTCAACTCTCTAAGAAATTGTTTTATTTATTCAACAAGTGGAGTGAATTTCTAGATGCTCTCCATGTTGCGCTCCTTGGCCTCGTCGGCTTAAAACATGTAATATTTGACCACTCGATGCATTAAATGTCCACAAATGTTATTCCCAATGTATTCAACAAAATGTCTCTCAACTCCTGACCCTTGCTAGGATTCGTGCATGGGACATCGCGCTTGTGAAATACAAACAAGGAACGTTCCCAATACACTATTGCCTAGTCCGATCGATTATCAAGATTAGTTATCCCAATACTACACACAAAGCAATGTATTATCCATTAAAATACATATTCGTCACTTTATAAACTCCAACTATTAATATTTAAACAATAGGGCTCGCCCCCTTCAAAGAGTGATACCGAACCCCCTATGCTAAATGATCTTACAATGGTAAAAAATAAATCAATTTTCTTAACCACCTGATAAGGCACACTATGTCCATCCTTAAATCGAATAGAGTTCTTAACGACCAATAAACCTCTAAACATATACCTATTTAAATTAGGGTCTACTATGACCCATTGCCTTGAAAATGTCACTATTCTAACACCATATGTTACCATACATCACATCATGTAACCGAGGCCATATCTAACCCCTAGTTACTAAAAAGAACTTGATCTTTTACAATACAAATGCTTATCATCAGACGTATCCTCATGCACAAAGATAAATCATAATTGTCTAACGATCCTACATTTCCATTCTATAAATTATGCCATCACTAGGACATAACCCATACAAGTAATCCATACTACAAAATCATTTCCAATACGCATTCCCATTCAAAAAGTAAAAATCGTTATCATCATCATATTCACTATGAAAATACACAATAGGGAATTGCCACCACCAAAAAAAAACTAATAGAATGCATAAGGCATTTACAAAACCCATTTACCATTTGTAACGTCTCAAAACTCACAAATAGGTAATTACAACGTATGGGATGCTCACATGCCCGTCATTACCCCAAAATCAAGGGGAAAAATATATACATAATAAATGGCATCGTCACTTATGTACGAAATGATGTCTCTCACTGCTAAAACCATATCATAGTGAACACCAACCCATAATATATGGAATTGCATCAACATTCAATCCACACATAAAGAGATAACTGTCGGCAACAACAATTACCTAGACAAGATGCTTCAAAATAAAATATATAGATATTACAAATATCGCACTTGATTATATTCCTAGTCAAAGAACTACGTCAATAGACAATATAACATACCCACATGATTTCGCCACTCTCAATAATTGCTACTTCCTAAATCACATGAAACCCTTTGGCTATAACCTCATATCCGATAATAATGTCCACTCAATAAAAATCTATAAACCTCAATTGAACTATCCCTGGTTCTATATAATAATACCCAAAATCGAAATATACGCACCTGCCATCTGCATGGCCATACATTACACGTCATAGAATGAAATCATAATTCGTCTCAGGGGATCTCTCTCTCTCTCTTGAATCAGCCTGTTATTTCATAACTCTGTTCCATTTTCCCCTTAATTTCCTTTAACATGGTACTCTTAGTCTTACACTCACACTTACAATCCTGAATAAAAACATGCTCTTTCCTTGAGCCTCTTGGAACTTACTTGTTCTTAAACCTTCTGCATAATTAATACATTAACCACTACATGCCTATAACACATACGCAAATCGATTCTCATAAAAATATCTAATTGAGTCGTCCAAACTCATACCAACAGGAAAATAAATCCTATACTCTCCAATTTCCACCCACTCAGGTGTTCTAGTAATCATACGTACTTAATTCTAATCCATATTTCGTAACCATATAGTGACCTTACTCCTATATCAAAAGTTGTCACTTTCCCATCAGCCTTAATCTCATAGGGTTTAACAACACTAATTAAACTTACTAAAACATGAGCATAACACGAATTCCACTCTCAAATGGCAATTAACCACATCTAAATTTATCCTCAAAATCTTCACATTTTTTTCTTAAACATTGTAATCCATCGCCCTCTCTCTTAGGTGCACAAAATCTCATAAGATCTTTCTACTTGGATAAATTCCCATCACATTCCATATTTTCATAAGTAGAACCCAAAACCGTAATAGGCTCCTCAAAACTCAAATTCCATAATGTCTCCAAAAATGGACTCAACGCGAAATACATTCAGTAACTTGTGTTTGAAAAAGTCTATAAGCTTAAGACTTTACTCTAAACATCATTACTTCCATTACTCATCCTTACAATGTTAGTGAACATATTTGTCTAACAAATAGTTCTATACTTGACCACTAACTCTTAATGGTTTTCATTGTGATTCTCCTCTAAGCTCAAATGCTCCTCAAGTCTTGCCAATGATGAAATGTCTATATACGATGCTGACACAAATGTTATGGTGACACCCGAGTACAAAACATACGAAAGGCTCTAACACATCAAATAACGCTCAACGGAAAATGAAACAAACTCAATCACATATCCTAATGGCATTAGAACCTATATGCTCCGGTACCAACTGTAACACACCCCATTTTCCACGCCCAGCTGATCACGAAAAACACAAAATATACGAAGCGCTAAAACATTTTATGTCATTTCAGAATCAAAATAAACCAAACCAGTAATAAATAAAAAAACATCCACAATAAAAATATCGATAAAGGACGACAATATAATAGTTAAATTGAGAACAATAAAAAACTCTAATAAATGAATCCATTATACAAAATCTCTTATTACAACTTTTCCAAAAGAAGTAAAATAAGTACAATCGAAACTATCTATAAATCAAACTCCGGAATACAATGATAATTGGAATGAAAGAATACTCGACTTCTAAGAAAGATAATTAGCTCTCAAAAAATTACAAGTCTAACCGCTTAGCCCCGCTAAACCAATATACCATAATAATAATACCTTTGGGGGGAAACATATATATTTTTAGGTCAGATCCCTAATGTTTCAAGAAATATCTCTAATACATAAATGTAAACCATGGGAGTAATTTACAATAAATGTGTTACCCGTTGGATTTCATATGAAATAAGTACCCGACCTCTCATCTAAATGCAATATACGTGCATGTTCCAACCTAAGGAATAACTATAATAAAAGTCTTTATCTTCGGACTGATAACTACTATCACGTAATGAACAACTATCCTCGAACTTTACTAACTAAATAAGTAATATTACGCCCTTAAGGCCCACGCATATATTTTTATTAAGACACTCACAATCTTATAGAAGTAACACCTTTCTATTTTAAACACTTTAAATTAGGCGTGTTCATCTCTGAACTATCATAGGAGATAATATACAACTATCTATCATATAATATGGATGTAACTAACGATGCATATAATAATACAACCCAAGTACTAACCCTTGGAATGTCACCCACAAGGAAATACAAGTAAATTACATAATGCATTTAGCATGACATAAGGTTCAATATCAATTGTCCATACTAAAATATATTAAATTCTTCTTATTATTTATTACCCCACATAAAGTCCACTACATTTGGTGTCCATCTCATGCCTACACCGGTAAGTCTATAGGAATCCATCACCTAACGGAATTAAACAAAATACAAATACACAATGAGGTGATCATTACATTATACACCATCAAATGTCCCATACCCAAACTAGGTCGATGGATAAATTCCTCATATCTTGTATCATCTCTAAAAGGAGAATAACCCAAGCATATGATCTAATATAATGACCTCCACTACTTCCTCCTCATCTCAAACGAGTGCATGGTACATACTCTCGGTATCAAGCTTAAATCACCAATCGATAGATTCACTACGAGTAATGTATGTTCAGATAATCAACACAATATTATATATATATATATGTATATATGTATATATGTTAGATAACGTATACACTGAAGCTTACCCCAAATCAACTACATCCTTAAACGCGAACTTATTCATTACATTTTTGGTTTTATTAACCCTAAATCTTATTATAGTATACTCTTGGTTTATTACGCCTCTAAATTATGAGTAAAAGTCGTTATGTATAAATACATTCTATCGTATTGTACATAAAAGTCTTCTAATTTAATTACTAGATTAATTGCACGACCTATAATTTATTAAGACCGAATTAACCACCAAAAAAATTTAGTTAGACACTCTTAAAGATCAAAGCGCATACATGACCATAGGTTATCTCTCATTCACACATCTACCTAATCCAACACAATCCCAACAATGGAGGGCTTTAAGTGCACTAAGGTTTTCACCTTTAAAAACGTATAATCTCAATCCCAATAAAAACTAAGTCTCTCTCCTCAGTATATTATCAAATTACCACTAATAAAACCTCAAACTAAAACTATGACAAAAAATCTAACTGAACAAGCAAAACCCCAAACCTAAGTCAAACTACAGGTCCTATATGGAGAATGTCTTCTTCCTCATGGGATTTTCTTCCCCCAAACCTCCATTACTGGTTTACAAATCACTAAATTAAAACCCAAAAACTATATAAACTTGAAACTAAGTACGATAACATGATTATAATGATTTTAAATCATTATAATGAAATCAATTCATCAATTTAGAGGCTTAATCATTAAAAAAACACTAACTTTGCCCAGAACATAAACGGGTCTAAATTTATCTTCCAATTCCAAATTCAATCATTTAATTAATACATGTATTTAAATTAAAAATGATATTAAATCCTAAAGCATGAGTTCTAACTTGGTTTCTAATAAATATTCGTCAGTAATTTCAGATTTCTTTACAAAAAAGCAAGAACTTTCAACATAAGGTTAATTTGTTCTTAATCTTCATTGGCCCAAGATAGTGTCATGATTAAGATAAATGAATTCAACCTTAGGCAGGAGTTCTGATCCCAAAAACAACAAGGGAAAACATGAATTCTAAATTAATGACAAATTCACAAGATTATTGCAAGATATATTTTGCTTGAAAATCACTTAATATCAAATATAGGCGTGAATACACTTCTTGAAGATTTCTAAACTTATCATAATTTCCTCATGCTGTTAGGGTCTAATTTTTCAATGATAAATGACTAATTAAGGAGCATAGTCCCTATTAATATCTCTAATTTCCAAACATCCACTTAAGGCCTATTTTTGGGCCTCCAAACGAGCCCAAACTACGCACCAAAATATCCCAAAACTTAGGTGTACCTACCCCAACCAAAACTTAAGATAATAAAAACACATAAACGGAACCTTCGTACCACTCTAAAGTGCAGTCCAAATGATATTACCAAAAACATATAATAATATCTCCCAGCGTAAATAAATTATACATGTAAATATTATACGTTGACACATATTCCAATAATAATATAATTAATATCACCAATTTATTATTTCAAACAAAAGTTATTAAAAAACACACCGCATACAAAATTTAATTATCATCTAAATTATGCCAATTTATTATTAGCAAACCATAGAAGAAATAATTAGTCCCTTTTATTTATTTATTTCTCACTTAATAAATCATAATTATAGTCCCAAAAAATACGGGGTAGTATAGATTCGTTGGTCGTGCTAATGAAGGTGAGTTAGATATTTTCTCAAACATATTTTGGGAATACATGCAGATGTTTTGGTAGCTATATCTTTCCAAGACAGAAGTTCTTTTGACCCCCTTGTGATTTCATCTCCCACTTGTCTTACGCTTGTCGTTCACACTTATAAAACTGTAGGTTAAATGGTGTTTGCATTTCATAAGTTATATATCGCTTTTCAAAAAAAATTGAGGGCAAAGGTAGTTGATCAAGAGGCAAATTTTAAGATTTTTTCTTTTTAGTTTTATTAATCTAGATAGTTAAACCATTATTTATTTTCTTCACGATTCCATTTGTGTTTGTGAAGTGTTTAATTTTCAAATTTTGATCCTAAGTAATATTTGAGCTTAAAATCTTCTACCTTTGTTCTTGAGCTATAATACATGAATTCTTATTCTTGAAGACTTGTGTGAATCCTTCATAAACACTTTTAAAATTTTTTAAAATTTTTAGGAAACCTCACGTTCAAGAAAGTTGTAACCAAGCACTGGTGGATTCTCAAAACATTCGTCTTCTACTTCTAGCGGATTTTGATTCGTGAGGTAGCTTCGGATGACATTGGATGAATCCAAAACAGATCATAATTGTGTATCCTTCTTCAGTTGCTAGCGATATCCTTGAAGAATATGTTGGGAAAGAGTTTCTAGTCAGTCATAGTATTGTGTGATTTTAGTAACTTGTCTTTTAAGTTTAATAATATACCATGATGCAATTGTCGTTTCGTCGATCCAAGTTTTTTGTCGTTGTCGATTTTCACTCGAATGACATGATGTTTTCTGATTGTTTGCCTTATTTTTGCACTTTGATATACTCACCTAAATTGAAGATAACATGTGATTTAATCTAATTGGAAAATATTTGATCATATAGAACTAATTTGTCCATATCGGGTCATTTTAGAATGAATTCGGAGGAGCTACAACATTCCAATCGGCCATGATGAGCCATGTTACTTAAGAAACATATTGAAATAATATATTAACCAGTTGCAAGCAAGGTGGACCAGTTTCAAAATTGTGCATTTTAAGGGTTTAGTGTTACCATTGATATAAATATTCATTTAACTTCAAATATAATATTATTAGCAGATTAAGGTCGAGGTTAATACAAGTGTAATATTGACAACCTTAAAGTGTCTAGTCATTCAATCACACCATTTTGCAATTTTATATTATAGTTACATAATAAATGGAAAATTTCTTGACACCTCGACAATTGAAAATTCCTCATAATATTTTTGCACTATTTATAGGCACATACTGACGATCCAATACAAGTCATACAACACATTTTGTTGCAAAGTTTTCTTATTATGGGATTAGAGAAAATTTAATTTCTTGATGAACTTGGTGCAAATAAGAAGTTATATTTAGTTGAAGATGAATGTGTCTCTACCTTGAAAAATTAGGGAGATAATATGATCGTTTTTTGGACACTTGAATTAAGAAATTTTAAAGATGTGAAGAATCCAATTCCAAGACTTTGGAAAAGATTGCAACAATAATTAATGGCTAAAACTCTAGCAAACAAGAAATTTTTAATGGTGTTACATTCAATGGCAATGCTTCACTATCAAATGAATTAGGATTTTTTTAACCTATTTCTAATCATTTTCCTAACCCAAAGAAATATGGTGATGTTAATATTATAAAGAAAAAGTATATATTTACTCCAAAATTTGTAAAGGTTATTTTCGATGGTAAATCACATATTTCCAGACCTAAAATACTTTTATGTACTCATTATCATAAAGTAGGTCATCTTAAAAACTTTTGTTATTTACTCAAACCGACCTTCTATTTAAGTAATGCTAAGAATAATAGGAGTTTTGTTGAAAATAATCGAGAAGGTTTACAAGGAAAACATGCTTGTCATATTCAAAATAAGGACAAAGTGGTTTAGAATCCATTTATCATCCAACCTATCCCAAGTTACCTCGCGTATTTCAAGTGCAAATTAGGAATGATAATATAAATATGATATATGTAGAGATCTTACAATATCATAAGTTGGTTACATCAACTTCTACTAGATAGAGTGGTTTCACAATGCACCTTGGACTCTTAGAATGCATATCACGTTCGTTGACCAATCTTATTCCTTACGTTGTGTTTATTTATCAATTGAATTTTCTTAGACACAAATGTTGATAATGCGGTTGTAGATTAATTGGATTATAATTCTATATTAAGTCACGAACTCTTGCATTTGATATTTGTAACTTGGTTTTGTTTATGCCTATATACTCGTGAAATGAAAACATTAAGTTTTAAAGTGATTAAATTCTTAAGCACCATAATATGGAGTATATGTTTCAAACTCAGCGCACTTGCACCGCATAACATTGTTGAGTGTTCTTTGATCAAAATATTAGAACTAGGAACCTTGATTTGTGATTCATGGTTTTTGAATGGGCTGTAATTTGAAAAAGGACTGTCATTTTTATGAGATTTTTCTTCACGGTCTTAGCTAGAAAGAAAAATGCAATATCATTAAAAATGATGAAAGATGATGTATATAAGTCTGAAATTTTTGTTTATGTGAGCTACCTTTGAAAAACTAGAAATAGTTCTTCAACTTTTGTACTTGTGCAAAATCCACCACAAGAAAAGTATTTATTAAAGAGATGTCTGAAAGAATTATATCTTTTTAAAATTGAGTAACACCACGGATATGAGACCAAAATGTTTTAATCAATCACTTCCATTCCGGAAGAAAAAGGGTTAGTTTAATATTTTATACTCTTAAGGAAAATTATTCTTTTTCATGACAAATATCAAAATAAACTTCTTAAGGTATATCTACTTGAACTTTAGTTTTGGTTTTATCGATAAAGTCTCAATATTATTCACATTTATTATTCACACATTTTATATACGTCACATACAATGATTAATAGAACTTATATATATTTTAAGCCTTTATTTGTTTACTCATCTCTAATTTATGTATGTAATAAAGCAATAAACCTTGATTATGATTTTAATAATGCTTATGTAATGATCATTTTTCTTTTTTAAATGTATGGACATTGTTGTACATAATTACATTGCACTTGGGATTTTTCCATTATTTGGAAAATTCAAATTTTATGGTCCATAAAGCGACCCGCGACAAAATATGTCATTATAGCGAAGTTAAGTGCAACGTGCAAACGTACATGTTGTTGTAGCGAAAGGAATAAACTAACCTTTTTCGGTCCATGGCATCACCTGCGACACTCTTTTGTCATGTTAGAAAATGAACTCTCTACTCATGAGAGATGTTTTGCGTCAATGAATTGAATTATAAAAACAAGAAACCCATTTAATTTTAGACTCTTCACAGTAACGACTCGCCATAACTCTAACCCATGAATTCCATGAGAGTCTTTTGGTGGGATCATAGTGGTGTTTCAAGTGAATTTTCAAGAAATTCAATATCCAAATAGCACGTTAGGTATGCAATAGCTTGAAAGTTTAGCATTGTTATTTGAATGACCTTTGTTGATTCGAGCGAGAATGTATAAATTGTTCGAATGAACTTGCACTTTTGGTTCGAATTAGTTTTCCTCGAGTTGTGTGCCGAGTTAACTTTACAAAAATCTATATATATTTAGGCATCGTAGAAGTTTGTTTTTCTAAGGTTTCGAAATTACTTTTTCGATATCAATACAATGACTCCAAAAACCTAGATTACATACACTAGCTTGAGATCAATATTTCAACATAACACGTATATTTGAGATCTTGTGTGTCTAGAACCAAGACCATTTACTCTTCATTGGGTAAACTGTTTTGAGCGGTGTATTATATTTGTGCATTTACGGGGATGGTTGGAATGGGTTATCAAGGCGTGGGAACGTCATAGATTGTGATTACCGTTGGAAGGCATCCAACAATGAATGTAAATAAGGTTGAAAGACAAAATAGAGCATCAATTCTTAAATACATTTAATTGTTTGAGTAAGTCCAAGTTATCAGTTTCTAATACCTATGCCATACTGAATTTGTGTGGTTCGACAGTTTGAGATTTTTCTAATTATGTGTTTTTCTCATACATCGTCGTGTTGTGGTTTTGTTCATTTTATTCTTTCTTCCACACCTAGATGAATGTTTTAGGGCAAGATAAATTTGGTAAATTTGGTAAACTTATTTTAATTACTGCAAAGCTATAATGAGGATGAATTTCATGTTATATTTAATGTATTTGGAAAATTAAATTTTGGCTATAACCTTATCACCTTACATTTTTTTGAAATTGGTATCACAATGAATTACACTATCTTATCGTGTTAGATCCCTATTTATTTGAAGTTTAGGTTGTTTAAGTGGAGTTTAATTGTGAGGGTAGTTCCATTACTCAGTGTTCCATGGTTGACGGCTCAAACTTTCTTTATTGAAAGGATCGGATGCGATTTTTCTTAAAATTAGTTGACGAAAATGTTTTGAACTCAGTTAAGAAAGAGTGGTCTTCTCCTACCGAGGCATAACCCTCTTGGTAAATGATTCAAAACAATGCCCAGATTTTCAATTTTAATGGAGTGGACATTATCTTTCGGGTTGTCACGGAGGACAAATTTAGACGTGTCATGATTTGTGTGTGAGAGAGAGAGAGAGAGAGAGGCTAAGGAGACTTTAAAATCCACGCTCAAGGACACCGATACTGTTAGTGGTTCCATGTTACAAAATTTGGCAACGAAATTTCAAATGATCAAAATTTTAGGGCATTAGTCATTTGATGATTTTTATGCTAGTTGTTTGATATTGTTAGCTCCTCGTCTAACTTAGGTCAACCTATCCTCGAGTCAAGAGTGGTGTGAAAAATATTAAGGTTGGTTGTTAAAAGATTTAGAGCCAATGTTTATTTAATAAGATTTTAAAATAAAAAAACATACCAGATGAGTGGAACAAAAGCACCATAATACATTTGTATAAAAATAAAGGAGATATATAAAACTACGGTAATTATAGAGGAATAAAAAAATGCATCACATTATGAAATTAGGGGAAAAGATTATAGAACAAAGATTAAGAAATGAATCAACTTTTTTAGAAAATCTTTTTGGATTTATTCCAGGGAGATCCACCACGGAAGCTATTTACTTATTGAGACAGTTAATGGAGAAATGTAGAAGTAAGAATATAAATTTACATTTGGTATTTGTAGACTTATAAAAGGCATATGATAGAGTTCCTGGTGATATAACATGGTCATCTTTAAGGAGGAAAATAATCCCTATCAATTATATTAAATTTAGAAGATATGTATGATAACACAAAGATTAGAGTAAGAATTATTTGTGGAGAAACTTGTCATTTTACGATGCATGTGGTTCTACACCAAGGATCGATCTTAAGTCATCATTTGTCATATTATTGGATGATATTACTAAGGAAGTACAAGAAGATGTCCCATGGCGTATGCTATTTGGGGATGATATTATTTTAGTAGGCACGTCAAAGGTGCCCTTAGTGATTACAGTAGATACTTGGAGAAAGGCCTTAGAATCTAACCGATTAAAAAGAAGTAGAAATAAAACTGAATTTATGGGATGTAAATTTAATAGTAAGGCATTTGATAGCATATTATTAAACATTGAAGAAAAATTGATAAACCAAAAAAATAAAATTCGCTATTTAGGTTCAATGATATAGAGTAATGAGGATATTGATGAGGATGATATGAGTACAATATCAAATGGTTGGATGAAATAGAGACAAGCAAGTGAGGTGTTATGCGATAACAGGATAACTCATAAATTAAAAAAAAAAATTAAAGAACAATTGTTGGGCTAGCGACCCTATATGGAGCAGAGTGGTGGGCTTTAAAGAAAGAACATGAACAAAGTCTTCATGTTACTGAGATGATGATGCTCAAAAGGATGATGGGAATTACTAAATGGTCAAGACTAAAAACCATTATGTGAGGGAAAAGTTAGGAGTATCTCCTATTAGCAATAAGTTAAAAGAACGTAGACTTAGATGGTACGGACATGTGTTTCATAGACCAATATATGAATATTATTGGAAATAGAGGTTAAAAGAGAAATGGTATGCCCTACATTATTATGGGAGGAAATTATTGGGATGGATGTTAAGGCGTTAAACTTGAATGATTATATTTCTTATAATAGATTATAATGGAAAAGGAGAATCCATGTTGCCGACTCTATGTTATGGGATTAAGTCAAGGATGAGGATTATGATTATGATGATGACATGGCCCTAGATTCTCTTAGTGGTGTTGATATTGTGCGGGTCCAAGAATCTACAGGTGATATCAAAACCCATGAGATGAATAGGTGTCTACATTAGGAGGATGTGTCGAATTTCGATAGTGAGGGTGATTTAGATCCCAAACATATACCTAGATTTGGTAGGAATTTTTAAACATTTCTTAAGATTTGAAAAGATAAGAATTTTGAGAATAAACCTAAGAACCTCAATGATCGTGATCAAAAGAATATGGTTAATCCCAAGAATATAGATAACTAGATAAGTGTTTTGAATAACAAGTTATTGGGCATCTTGATTTTTAATGTTCCACTAGATTAATGAAAGAAGGTAAGAGGCCCAAATCTTACAATTCTATCCTTAGTGATAGTGAGCCGAAAGAGGAGTATGTTCTTCCATGGATCGTAACTACACTAATTTTACATCTAGTCATGTAAGCCTAAATGAACAATCTTTCACTAAAGATAATCATATGAAAAACTATTATGAGGTATGTTCTTATGATTCCTAAGAGAGTGAAGAATAAGATGAAAAATAAAAATAAGAGGAGGAGAAGAGTGAGGTTCAATTTAAATTTCTTGAGTTGTACGCTGAGTAATTAAAGTTCAAAAGGAGAACTTGAACTTAGAGTCCAAGTTAAAAGAATGTGTCGTAGGTAGTTGTGGATTTGAAGTCACCTGAAAAGAATCTTAGGGAGAAGATCGAGTACATTGAGGTCAAGAGAGATAACCTTTGAGGATTATTTAACAATTTGAAGAAGGATTCCCTTAATTTGACAAGTCTTGTGTTTTTATTGAGTACATGATTTTAGAGTTAGAGGAAAAATTAAGAGACTCAAGTCATGTCCAATTTGATTTAGAATCTAGGTAGGAAAAGTTGTATAAGATTCTTGGCACCATCCAAATAAAAATGACAGAATTGGAATCGGCTTCGATGATCCAAATTCTTCAATTACTAAAGCTTAGACGAATATTTTGACATAGTCAACAATAGCTGAGGACGTTAGAAAAGGTCAACCCATGGGTACGATTCATCGTCGTGTCTTCAATTACACACATTGCAGTAGGAAAGATCACCTTAGGAAGCTTATTTATGATCTTAAAAAAGGTCCTAGGAAGTATAAATCTAGTGTCACCAAGGTTCTCGAAACCCAAAATTATCATGTTACACGTATATTGGTTAGTAAATCCGAGTTAAAGGCATTAAATGTTAGACTTGTTAATACTCACATGTTTGCATATGATTTATCTCATTTTATGTCTTACGAGTGAATGTGTTTGAATGCGTCACATACACTAATTTTCATGGTTCATGATTATATGTTATGGATAGTTGTATGATATTTGTGTTTTTTTTTTTTGGTTTTTTATTTTTTTTGTCTATTTGAAAAAATGCAAAAAAAAAATATTTTTTCATTCAATTTTTTAAATCGAAAAAATTAAAAAAAATATTTTCTTTTGTGTAAGAGCTTTACACATGTTGCGTGGCATATTGGTTTGTTTGAATTCCATTATTCTAATTTGATTTTCTTTATTGATTAATCTTTGCATATTCTTCTGCCCATACTTGCACAAGATCTTTTAGATTTTAACTTCTTCTGTTAAATGAGCTAGGTGAGGTGTTCTCCAATCAATCTTTATATATATATAAATATATATATATATATATATGTGTGTGTGTGTGTGTGTGTGTGTGTGATTAAGGGATTTGTACATGTAATAACTATTGACCATGAGATTTTTTTACTTTGAAAAATATGAGCGAGGAATGGAAAACGGGCTACGAAGGGAGTAAATCTCCTCTTCCCGAAAGACCACCATTTTTAGAGCCTAAAAGTAAATAGAGGGAAAAAAAGAAAATAATTGACAATGACAAGTTTAGCATTGATCCTCATAATATGTGATATCATGAAAAAGAGAGAAAATGTGAATATTTTTATTTTTCGATGTTATAAATTTAAAATCAGTGGGTTTTTACAATGAGTACTAATTAATATTAAATTTTTGATGTTATTTATTTTGCAGTGATTAATATTTTCTAGGTTAGTGTGCATTGTGTATGTTTCTCAATTATGATTTCACATTATTTGTTAGTAGAGGATAAATATAAGGATGATAAATTGATTCTTTAGAATCAATTCAGTGTTTGAGACCTTGAGTATTTGTGGGTCATTTAATCCATGTTTGTTATATGCATCATATCTGTATAAATATGACATCATGTTTGATCATATTTGTACAATTTCTTTCATTGTTTACATTAGTATAATTTTTTTTATAGTTTGAGTTATTTGTGCTCGTCTTACCAAGTTTATTTGTCGTTGTCATTTCACTTCACATCACTTGATATTTCTTGTTTTCCATTATGTTTACATGATTCACATTAATAGAGATAAGTTATTTATATTTTGCACCTTACCCTTCTTTATTTTGGAAAAAAATGTAAGGAAATATTACCTTAAGGGGGACACGTCTTGACTTAGGTGGTGATGTTTAACAAAAGGGGAAGCGTTTTTCATAAGCGGTTTATATATGTTATATTCTCTTTTTATTTGTAAGGTGTGTTAAGTGTACAGGTTAAGCGGAGACGCGACAAAGTTTTACAAGAGCAAAGCTACTCAAGTTTGTGAATCCTAAGTGTCTCTACTTTTTCCTTTTGGTGATGAGATTGAGTCATAGAGAGCTTGATGGCTCAATTTTTTTTTAGTTTTAATTATGTCACAAAATAGACAAAGGGGGAGACTGTAAGGAAAAATTTCACATCGAGTCAATATCTATTATTGAATTGCTTATGCCGTTTAGACAAAACCATTTGAGTCATTGATTACGATTTCAGCCAGTTTGTCTTTTAAGCATCTGATGTGCATTGAAGACCGTAGTTGCCAAGTAAAGTGACAATAACATCATTCAAACTTTAGTGACGAGTATCGTATTAAATATCAATGGGATATCAAGAGGTATGAATGCATATTATGTTTTATCCATGGATACATTTTTGTGTGTTTTGTTTATAATTTTTTTAGGTTATTTCTGAAAAAGGTTTATTTTTCGTTCAAACGTGTTTACTTTGTTTGTTAGAACAAGGTTTAGTTTTTTTTCAAACAACATTAGTTGTTCCGTTTGAACCAGCTTCAAATGAGGTTAATGCGAAATGTTTCTGCCAAGCTAATAATGTTTCATTTGAAGGTCACTTGATGCCCATTCAAAGGAGTTTAGCATTGTCATTCTAACGACCTTTGTTGGTTCCAATGAGAATGCATAACTCGTTCAAATGACCTTTTGTTTTATTCAAACAATTTTTCTCAAGTTGCGTGCAAACTTATTTTTGCGAAAATCTATATATATTTGGGCACTATAGTAGCTTTGTTTTTTAAGGCTTTCAAAATCCATTTTCCAAGATCAATACAAAGCCTCCAAAACAATAATGTACACCCATTAGTTTGAGATCCAAGTGTCAACATAACATATTTATTTGAGATATCGTATGTCTTTCACCAAGACTGTTTACAGTTCATTGGTTAGAGTGTTTAAAGCAATGGATTTTATGTTTATGTGCTTCTGGTGACAGTGGAAACTTGTTATTGCAATGGTAATATCGATGTGATACCGATACATGGGATGTGCCTGCGTTGTGATTACTTTTAAATGGTGCCTTATGACTATCGTGAAAAAAGTTCATGGATCAAAGAGAACATCAATGCTTGAAGTCGTGTTGGATGAGTAAGTATAATTTTCCTTTTAAGATACATATACCATAGTGGATTTGTGTGGCTGGGCCATCTGTATTTTTTCCTTTTATGGGTTTTCATCGTACATCGTCCTGTTATGATTTACTTTATTTTATTCTTACTTACATATATAGATGCATTTGTTTTGGGTAAAATAAAACTTATTTAGCTCACACAACTTGGTTTAATTGGCGAGAAGATAAAATTGAGATTAGTTACGTGTTTGGATTAATTAATTTTGAAAATTAAATTTATCCATAACCTTACCACTTTACGTTCTTTTATAACTAACACACAAAGTAATAAATCAAATGTCCTTGCACCCAATTGTCTCTTAACTCCCTAACTTGACTATGTTTCGTGTGTGGGGCATCTCGCAACTGAAATCTAAATAAGGAACCTCCTCCCCCACCTCCAATATAGTACTACCAAGATTAGTCGGTTATTAATATCCGTTGGCTTTAAGACCATGCATGTAGCACAATAATAACCATATAAACCAAATATAAATCACGAGGTAAATCCCAACTGAGACTATTCTAACAAATATCTCCCCTATTCCAAGAGTAATACCTAGGCTACCTAAGCGAATGGATTAAAAACACATGAAAAACATCGCGGTTTCCTGAACAAATAATAGAGCATACTCTGCCTCTCGTATTTCCAATAGATTGTTTTAACCACTCATTTATATTCAAACATCTAACCATTCTTATAAGGGCCTACTATCACCAAAAGTAACCATAAACTACTTCATGTATCCAATGCCATCCTTAGACAAATATTTCTCAAAATAAATCAATTTGCCATGTCATAAATGCTTCCCATCATGTGTGTCCTCATACACTAAGAAAAATCCATCATTGGATAACCAACACATGTAATCATCCTATAAACCATGCAGCCACTAACATATAATCCATATGAGCTCTTTGAACTCATTAGTCATATTAAATCGGCATTCTCACTCCAAAGGTTAAAATCTTATTGTCACATTCATGAAATGAATCTAAAGTTGGACATTGCCACTTCCCAAGAATAATTACAAAGCACGTAGGATTCTCACAAAATCCATCAAGCTCTAAGGCCCTCCTACAACTCATAAATAACTAATGCAATGTATGGGAAGCTAACATGTCCACAACTATGAAAATATATGAGAACACACATGCATTCCAATCATAATCAACTAATGTCATATTAAATTCCATTAGGGATGGCATCGCTCACGTCTAAAGCCATATCATATTGAATATTAAAACCATAACCACGAGACTACGTCAATAGCCAATCCACACGTAAAGAGATAACTATCGAAAAAATAACTATCCCCCATATAAAAAGTATCATCATATAACATAGAGATATAATTAATTGCGCACTTCATTATATCTCTAATTAAAGATCTATGTCAGTAGCCATTTTAGAATCTTGAACCATGCAATCATTTATCTATGTAACCCTCCCCCCTCCCCCACAAAAAAACTATATATCATTAATTGACACCTCAACCTACATAGTGGTAGCTACACATAACAATGTATCCCTATCGGGTGTTGGATGTGCATATTGTCCCAAAACCTATCCTAACTGAACCATGATATTCCGATATTGGTTAACTCCTAATCAAGATCATTCCAAAACCCCATATGATGGGAATCAAAAGTAGTCAACAACTTTCACAAGTCATGTAAGTCATATTCACGATTAATCTTAACTTTGTTTCACCCACTCTCAACAAGCTTATACTTACTAAATCATTTGAAATATATGGCTATCACCTTGAGCCAGTAGTAACGCCATTTATATAAAAACTAGGGGCCTCAATCGAACAATCTTTGGTCCTTTTATACCATACCTAAAATCCATATCCGAGCACGTGACAACTACATGTCCATACACTAAACGTTACAAAAAAATTATAGTCAAAAACACCTTATGAGCTCTCTCGCGCGACTTATCTTATTTCCCCATAACATCATCTTCCACTTTCCTCAATGTCTCTAACAGGGATACTTCTATATTACACTCATAATAATAATCCTCAATCAAGAAATAACATTCCCCCGATCGTCTTAGAACATACTTGTTCCCAAATTTTTCAATTTATCCACAATATATACTCACGACATATAACTCTCATTCAGTTATCTCCACCCAAACCATAAAAACATTAATAATTTTGTTTCAAAATCCCACCTACTCAAGTTTACTAACAATTGTTTTCTTTCTACCTCAAGGTGATATTCCACAACCACGTGGTGACCTTGCTTCTAGGTCAAGCGTTCTCATTTTTTCCATTACCATTAATTACACGTGGGTTTAACCATATATCAATCTTGCTCGTATCTGACAATTTCACCCACAAAGGAATTAACCACACATATGGATAAACTTTGAGAGTGTAGTATACTCATAACCTTGAATGGACTCAAAGTACCCAATTAAAATTATCACGGAATAAAGCGGTGTAATGTTTTAATTCATTTTAGGAACATATTAGACAACCTAGTTTTATGTGATCAAATATTTATCAATTAGGTAACACCAAATATTATCTATAATATATTTGAGTATATAATAATACAGAAATATGAAAAATAATCACACAACACAAAGTCATAATTGGAAAAACCAATAATAAAAAATAACCTTAGGGCGATGGAATGACAAATGCACAATAGAGACAGTCTTATAATCACATAATGTTATGACCACCTAGAAACTCTTTACCACCATATTGTAATACCATGTATTTCTACGTATTTATAATTTAATTAATTTCATAATTAATTCGATTTATTTTAAATTACACGTATGACGCAATTTTGTTGAATTAGATAAATAAATTTAATCTGGTAAGATAATGAAAAATATTATCACATAAATTTACTAAGTTTATAATGAATAATTTACGACAATTATTGTGCGTCGTAGCGAATGATATTGACCTAATTAAACTATATTTCCACCAGGAGTCGCATGTAGACTAATTTGTGATGGATATATGATATTGGTATAGAGTGACTCAAATGAGGATTTGGAGGTCATTGTTGATTTCAAAAGAGTCGAAATAGTATGCCCGGGTGTATAGTTTGGGTCCCGGGGCTATTTTAAACCAAACTCGTACCATATGAGGGGATTTTAGTCATTTGGTAACCTATGGTAAAGAGATATACGAATTTTCAAAACCTTTATCAGCATATATTTGGGAGAGGATAGGGTTAGAAATCTAGAAAACAAAAAGAGGCCATTATAAAAGAAGGAGAATCCATTTTTGAAGCTTATGAGAGAGTTCTTGAAGGAGTCAACCTTATTCTTGCACCACCATCATCATTGGAGACTGGATTTAAGGGGAATACAAACAAATCCACAATCATCATACGACATCAAATCTGTTGGACTAAAGGCAAGTATTTATCTTGCTTGTTTTTGAAGAGTTATAATACCCATGTAGTGTATGATCTAATGTTTAATAATTTAATTTGAATCTTGAGGTTTTGATGATTTAAACAAATGTTTTGGGGTGTAGGATTTACATGTAGTGATATTCCTTATGTTGGTAACACGAAATCTGAGAGTTATGGACGAAAGGGATGGATAAAATTTGGTAGCCCCATGTTCGAGGCCTTAACAGGTGTCAATTACTTCTATAGACATTTTCATTAAACTGGACCATTACGTTCTCAAATGTGATAACCGACATATATTTCCATGTGTCTGTAGTTTTTGGATAGTAAATATTTGGTGGAAAACACCAAAAATGTAGATGTAACATTATAAAGCAATGCTAGGCTTACAACACTGGAAAATCAAATGCAATAACTTTTGGAATGGAAGTAGAACATTGGAAAATTAATGAATTAAGGAAACATACCAAATATGGTAATTTTATAAAGTAACCATAGTTTGATGATAAATATATCTTTCATGCTTAATTATTATATCTCATATGAGATTATATTTAGGGTTACATGCAGGTGGAAATGATATTATGCAAGATCTTGCACCTAATCCATAGATTGTTGTTAATAAACTCATGATTAAATTTTGTCATTACTTTTACATTAGTGATGGTTATCATTTTTTTCATTATTCCTATTAGTACTTTAGATAAAGTAATTGTGCACAAAGTGCTCCAATGCCATTGGTAGATGATGTATCTCTTGCGGAGATTGGATCCATAGATGCAATGCCTTTGGTGCAGCATTATATGCTTGGACATGATTGGTATAGAGTGTTAATTACTCAAACTATTGTTCTAAAAGTTCTGACATTTAAACACTTAGATGGGTTTGCTACACTTGATGATGTAAAAGGAATTACCATTGTGTGTCATACCGATACTTTAAGTTTAACTAATTATATAGGTCATAAAATTATTTAACAAAAGTTGGGTCGGTGCGGTACTTTTTTGGGCTATTTTGGGTGATCGCATTTTTTCCTATACAACTATCATAATTTATAGGATATTTATGTGATTTTGTGTAGCTAATGTTGTTTTAAGTGATACAATTTGTGGGTCACATCACTCCTTGAAAAAATAATTTTGACACATAACATCTCAATTTTTGTTTGTTCAACAAGTTTTTTTTCTTTCGGGAGGATTAATTGTACTGAATTTTGGAGGATGAAAAGTAGTGATTTTGGGAGGATGAATCCTCAAGACTGCTTTGAGATAATTATGTTTAGACTTTATTTTGAGTACTATTATTATTATAAAGGGATAAATTATTTATATTTTTCAACTACTTCTAAGTTGTTTGACTTTATTTTAGGCATTACTTCGGTTTTGAGAACTCGAATACGAGGCTACTCACCTCCTATCGTGCCTCACGCATGCGTCCTTTTTGGGATGAAATATTGAGGATAGGGGTCATTGGTGGTGAAGCCAAATAATCGCCTCGTTATCTTTTGAAAAAATGTAGTCATATGTCTATTTTACTCAAAACAGGCAAAAGAAGGGGTAGGGATCCATAGAGACCTAGTGATGGCAAGTGATCAATGTGTTTAACTAGAGAGTGAAAGATCTGAAGACTAGTTTATAGTTTGGGATGGTTTTAGGCATTCTTCCTTCCCCTTTTATGTGTATTATAATGTTATTGTGTAAAATGAAAGAATAAAGTGAAAATCTTTAATATGTACTTAGACTGTGCATTGTAGTGTGGGATATGGGTGTCGAAAATATAAATATTGGATAAATATGTACAAAGTTTGTCTTATTCACTTGGACAATTGTTCAAGTGAGCCTAGGTAATCGCATTGAGCGCTTTAAATCCCACGTAGTTTACGAGGAAACAAGAGGAATTTTACCTCTTATAGATATTCTATGCAATAGATCTAGGCAATCTTTGAGCTTTTAAGGTGTTTTAGAGTGACACGAGACTTGGATTTGAAGATATATATGCTTTGTGTTCATAAAAGAACTTGGATTAGACTGATTCACTCAGAAAATAACTTCATGATAAAAGAATTACCAAACATCCAACATTAAGAACAAAATAACAGATAAAATAACCAAGTCTAGGGATTCTCTAACCTATATGAGAACCTTTCATGGTTTTAGAGCTTTGCTCTAGTTTTTGGGTATTTTATGAGAACAAATGTGAAAATCGATTATTATATACAAGGTATGACTTGAGTTGTAGAGATAGGGTTTCTCTAATTGTCTATGTATCCACAGTAGGCGAAATCAAATTTGATATTGTTCGAACATAACTTTTAGATCAAATTGAAACCTAAAAGAAGAAAGGTATTGAGGAAAGTGTTTTTGGGGGTGGTGTTGCAGCACACCACCACCCTTTTTATATCAAGGCTTAAAAATAAAAGGTCGAGGAGTAGTGTACATGTAATTTTACATGTGTTCCATTTCATTTAGGCAACATTTCATCTTGGAATACCCCTTTTATAGAGTGGATCTGAGGTTACTTTAAGATAAAATACCATTGAACAAAAAAACAAAATACAAAAAGATAAAAAAAAAATACATGGTTTATTTTGGGTTTGAGTGAGGAGAAAAAAAGTTATTGATTTGTCTTATAAGTGTAGATCTAATATTGGAAAAGGGCTTCGAAGATAAATGGAGAGAGTTTTGGGGATATTTTGGGAGAAAAATCACTTATGGGAAGAAAGCTTTCACTTAATAGGATAACAAATGCTTGCCCAAATGGTAGGAGAGGGCCCTTTTTATAGTCAAAATGCCCGGGTTAAAGGACCGATTGGACATGGCTATTGTACAGCAAAATTCAATCGTTAAAATACATTTTCCTTAGCCTTTAGGCTGATTATGGGCCATCTTGCATTTATTTGGATTATTTATTCTTGGGCCTCTTAGGTTTTGGGATTTTTAGTTAGGAATTTAGGTTTGTCTTGAGGCTTGAATTTCAATTATCTCTTTGAGAGGATGTGATAGGAATGTGTCATACTTATGGAGTTAAATGAGGGGTCTATATGTACACTTAACAACATAATTCATTTTTAGGGGAATGTTGTTGTAAACATAGACAACCGTTTTGAGACTACTGGGAAATGGCTATTTTTTCGTGGGAAATTATGGATTATGATCTTTATAAGAGTTCACTTCGGTGAACATTTCTTTAAAATTGTCAAAAAGGATTGTGGTTCTTTCTTCACTGTCTTTATGATTTCTTAGGGTCTTTCTAATGTCCACATGAGACAATATGTTATTACGAAACACTGTGTTGATTGGAGTTGTCTGCCTGAGACACCGTGTTTATCTGAAAAAGGTATTGATTAGAGTTGTGCACATGAAACAAGGTCTTTAATGATACACCGGATCGATTGAGAACCCTTATCATAATAGGGGTGTGTGTCGATACACTAGATCTTTTGAAAACCATTATTAGGAGATGTCGTGTTTATCGACATACTAGATCATTTGAAAATCGTCTGTATGAGATAAACAGTTATTTGAGACATCAGATCATTTGAAAGTTGTTTGCATGACAGGGAGTGTGTGTTGATATACTAGATCATTTGAGAACTTTCTGCATGATATGACATGTTTATTAATACACTAGATTGTTCTAAAATCATCCGCATGAGATGGAGTGTTTTGTCGAGAAACCAGATTGTCTAAAAACCATATGCATTATATGGGGTGTTTGTTGAAAAAACATCCACATGAGACAGGATTTAAGGAAGGGGAGAGTTTTTTGGATATAAGGATTTTTTATTTAATTTTGATAATGATTTGTATTTATTGAAATTTAATGAGTAAAAGGGATTGAGAAGGATAATGAATTTTGGGATTTGATTTTAGAATTTTTAAATTTTATTGAGAAGTAATAGGTGTATTACTTTTTTAAGTTTATTGGTGGGGAAAAGGGATTTTTAGATTTATAGGTGAAGAAAGGGCAGGACTGATCGACCAAGAATTTGTTGCATATAATCGGTAGGCCAAGAGCATGCTGGATTGATCAATCAAGCTCCTGACATTTCTATATAAATGGGAAAAATCCCATTTATCTCAATTTCTCACTTTTTCAATCTCTCTATAACTTTCATAATTCTCTAATTTTTCTATGTTTGAGGGTTTTTCTAATTATCTCTAGTTTTTTTGAGTTCTTTCTTCTCGATTGTCCTGATATGGCCAACAGAGGTTAGTGAGTTATTGGAGATCCCATTGGGCGATATTCGAAATTCTAGACCTTGGCGAGGGGCTGGGGATCCTCGTGACCGGCAAATATGGATATTTTCATTGATTCGGTAGTGAGGGAGAGAGATGCGCGCCACAAAATGGCTTGACTAGGGGACTAGGCTATTTTTCTACAAAGCCTGCCACTCACTTTCTGCCTCTATGCGCAGCCGTTAGATTCAAACATACTATCATTGATTAGTTTTTTCTTACCACGACATTTTATTTATGTTATGTTTTATTCCTTCGTTGGAATGTATCATTGCAATGTTTGCTCCAGGACAATAGCATCGTACATTTCAAGCTTAAGGGTTTCCTAAGTTGGTAGTAGCTTTGTGGTCCAATGACCATTTTTCTATCGTTGTTCGGGAGATGATATGAGGTTTGGCTTCAGCCCATTCTTGGATTCTTTAGTGACATTATGTGGTTTCTCCATTATTCAATTATTGGAAAAGAGATGGCAGGACACGACTTCCACCTTCCATCTCCTAATTGATGACATGACACTCACACTAATGGACTTGGATGTTTTGACTACTCTACCGTCTAGTCCTTTTCCTGTGTTGATTCTCACCACATTAGGATGATGGTTGGGGATATTCAGATGATGTTAAGAGTCATCCCTTTTATTCACTCAGGTACGATATTTACATTCAATTCTCTTGATGCCCATATGAGGGCATAATGAAGGTTCTTAGGGACAGATGAGACTCAGATTCGTCGGTTACCATGGACTTACATTTTTTCTCTACATACTTGGCCACACCATCTACTACTCTTATGGCGCAATAGTCCACAAGTGTTTTCTCTTCCTTTTTTGAATTTTTGTTATCTCCATCAGTTTGACTCGTAAATCTCAGCTCTAGGGTTTCTTTATGCTAGCATGTGTTCCCTTTCTTCATGAGTGACTAAGAATCGATTATGTGGTGATTTGGCAGGTATGTCCTTTTTATTTCTTTCTCTTTCCATCTTATTTTCATATCTTTTATCCTATTATTGATATTTTGTATCTTATCTTCATGCAGTTATGGGACTTTAAGGTTTTTAGACTTCATTGGGGTTATTTGAGAGCATTGGAGGGGGACCGTTGTCCTCATTAGAGGAGATGGAAGAATGATGAAATTGCATAGGGATTTCAGCTCTATTCTCATGGAGAGATGTGCAGTTTTTCAGTGGGATGAGTATAGAGAGGGTGCGAATTCATTTTTGATCTTTTTAGATTTCCGCATATTCTTTATTTACTCATTATTCTTTCTTGAATTGGAGGTCACCATGTTTCTTCGGGATATGTCCTGAAGGTACTGGGCCACGGATAGGACTGCTACCCATACCACTTCTCAACTTATCCTCTGCATTAATGGGGATTTAATTTTTCATTTATGAGGGAGGGTTGTCCGTTAGTGGCCCGTTCAGGCCCGGTTGGTTCCTCCAATGATGCCTTCGTTCGAGATGAGGGAGCCATATATTATTTCTTCTGGATACTAGGAAGCTTATACTCAAGGAGTCCGAATAGAAATCTTCCACATTGACAACACTATTTTATATATTGAATTTTATGCAGAATGGTTGATTCTCATTGGTCTATGAGCTATAGAGGCCCATGGTTCAAAGGACTGACTATGGGAGCTTCTATAGCATTAAATTGGTCTTAAGCCCCGCAATTGGTGGTCTAAGTCCCGGGCCTACCTACTTAGTTCATAGAGGATGATGATGTGTAGTATGTGGTGTCAGATGCTAGATCTCATCCTTTTATTTTCGTTTTTCGGGGAGTCGAGGTATGTAACATATTTTATTCATTTTGTCTTTTTTGTTATTTTCATTTTCTTAAGATTGAATTATGATACATCAATCTTTATAGTAGGCTTTAATGTCCCTCGAAGAATGATTGAGCATATTTCCCAGATAATGGGATCATACCTTGCATTCATTCAGAGGATATTGAGGGACTTGGGTCAAGGATGTTGGGTGATCGATAATACTTTCGATTCTTTTAGTTGTAATGCTCAAGGCGCTCGTATAACAGATGTTCCCAGTTCTTTTCGACTTGTATGACCTAAATATCATGTTCCTACTTCTAGTGTAGCTACTTGGGGAGGTCTAGTGATCAGGGAGGGTTCCGTAAGGAAGGTGGATGTTTATGACTCTAATGATAAGGACAACGACGGTGGTTTTCCTTCACTAAATCTCGGGACTCTTTTTAGTCGTTTTATGTATCTTTTATATTTTTTAATTTATGGATTAAATGGGATTGTCATTTATTCCAAAAACATTATGTATGAAACATATTTTACTATGTGAAATGATTTTTATTTTTGAGTTTTCTTGATTTTTTTCATGCTAATGATGACATGCTTATGATATAGATATGCAAAAGATATGCATAAGATTAAAAGTGGCAAAAATCATATTTCTAAGTCTTTAAATTTATTATAATTTCCATTCTCATAATGTGTTCTTTTCAAATTAATTTTCATTGCACAGATTTGTAGGGAGGGACTAGATATTCTGATTTTGACACAAGGACCGATCGGTGCATTAGAGGAATGATCGATCAACTCTTCCTCCATACAAATAGAGAAGAGTTTTGGCCTTGGAAGCTCACACCACTTGCTTTCCTCTCCTCATAATCTTTACACTGCATTTTTCTCTTAGCTTCCTTCTTGAAATGCCTCTCCTAAATTCTGATTATCAGGCTATTATTAATCAACAAATAGAATCTTTCATCCATAGCTTCGATGATTGGTCTCCTTTGGTCCTGGATCGTTATAGTATGGACCCTTTACTATCTTGTATAAATATCACAATAACTAGGTTATTTTAGGTTGTCGTTCATTTTTATTATTTGGAGGACCTTTTATTTTATTTCTCTTTGGATGAGGTCTTCCCAACCTTTGAGGACTATTATTTTTTTGATAGGGTATGGTACGGATCACCCATAGCCGAGTCGTATATGTGTTCAGGAGGAATATTTTCTATTTTTGATCTTTTGGAAGTGGACCTTCTCATTTCCCTTGATGTTATTACTAATTACAAAATCTACCTTATGGTTATCATTCCTTTCGTCCTTTACGATGTCCCGAAAAAAAACGCACGAGGTAGAATAAAAAGGTCCCTTCTCTTTAGAATTAGTGTCCAAATATTTTTTGAATATTTTCACTACATGTGTTGACATTCGTTTGGTGGCCATAGTTCTGGAAATGAAGGAAAGAAAAGGTCAAGCACTTCAGATTTTAGGTGAAATCATTAATGTTCTTTCCTCCTACCCTTCCCATGAATGTCTTTATCATCGAAGAAGACCCTTGCCTTTTTTTTACTTGTGACCCCTGAAGAGGTTGTGTTTGATCAGGGGATCATTTATCTTTTCTGTATCTACCAGTTAAATTTGTTTTATGCAAGCCACTTATCTACTTTAGTGAGACTGAAGGATATTGGGTCTACTGGCTATTTGTGTTCGGGAATGATTACCTTCACTAGTATTTTCCTTGGAGACCAAATCTAGTAGCTCTCTTAAATGTGGTACCGTTTGCCCATACCCGCTTATTTTCTCTATGATTTACATCCTTTTACTTTCCTTAGCGCGTAATGACTCAATATGGAAGGAAACAAGAGTTCCCTATCACTTTGGATCGACTGCATCTGGTAGAGGATCTATCCCCTCACTTAATAGCAAAATTTCTGAGCTCTGATGAAATAGTTCTCCATTATTCCTTTTATGTAATACCCCATTTAGAACCATCAATATTGTCCCATATTTAACCACCGCTCACAGCAGTATGAGGTTTTATTCTATCCCACATCAACAAACTAGTGACAATGGGGTTTGAAATCCTGGTACATGGTGTCATAAACCACACGCCTTATCAGTGGAGCTCAAAAGGCCTTAATGTTATAAGAGTGAAAATATACATATATGAACCATGAATTCCCTCACTATAGTGATGTTGGATGTAACT
Organism: Sambucus nigra; assembly: GCA_949130495.1. Taxonomy (NCBI): domain Eukaryota; kingdom Viridiplantae; phylum Streptophyta; class Magnoliopsida; order Dipsacales; family Adoxaceae; genus Sambucus; species Sambucus nigra. Next base: position 127,862,886 of record OX422207.1, on the reverse strand, counting down.
CTACGGCTACTTAATAAACTATGGCACTAGTCTGTTAAATTTTAGCTCCACCTTGTTTATTCGTAGGTGTGCCGAACATTTTATATGAGGAGTAATTTTCACGGCTTTAGTAGAAGGTTAGAGATATTGTGGTTTTGAGGGACATTGGACTTCGTTGGCTAACTGGACTGACCTTGTCTAGATCATATGAAGTTCATAGGACTATTCTAATAAAAGGAAGGTCTGGAAATTCCTTTGGTGATATGGAGATAAGTACTAGTTTAAGAGAAATGTGCATTTTCAGAGGAAGAGGTGCACTATTATGAATCTTTTGGTAATGTGGGATATAGTTCTCTTTAACTATCATTATGTAACTTATAGTTTTTTAATGGTGATACATGTGTTCTTTATAATGAAAATTTTTACTTCTAATGAAAAATAAGTCTCCCTCCAAGCCTCAAACATTTTTTATCACCCTAATGATGCCATAATTGACTTCTTTAGGAATTTAAAAGATGAGATCTAGTTGATAACATAAAGACCTCATGCCCTGAGGTGTGTGTTTTGATTGACTAAACCCTTAGGGTCACTTACGCACCCCCATTATGCGATGTAGTTGACTTAGTGATTTTTTTATTAATCTTCTTTGATTTATGGATGATTAGGTCAGACATATCTCTTGTTGGTTGCTTGATGTCTTAATTTCTTCTTACGTAATATTTCTCGAGACACTATAGATTAGTCGATTTGGCTTTTGTTCCATCGAGATCTACCAAGAGAGTCCGCCTCTTGATAGGATTTACATTACCACATATGGTTCCTTCTAGTTAGGATGAAATATGCCTCGACGATCCAATATGGGTTCTATGAGTTCTTTCAACACCAAGTCTCCTTCATTGACTAATATGTTTTTATATTCCTATTAAATGCCCTGGATATTTTCTCTTGGTACCATTAGATATAATAATGTGCTAGTATTCATCATTCGTCTAATAGTGTTAGTTCTTCATATACACTTTTTTCACAGTCAACCTCAAGGGTTTGGCTTTCCAATCGCACTCTTAAGGAGCGAATTTCCATTTATATTGGAAACATTGACTCCATTCCATATACGAGCAAGAACAGTTTGTCTCTGTTAGGCATTTTGATAGTAGTTCTACATCCCCATAGTGCACATGGAATAAGATAAGCCATTCTCTACATCTTTCGATCATCTTGCTCAGTATCACCTCTACGAGCCATTGGTTTGTGGCTTCTATGGAGATGATTTGGTTCTTTGAATTCCAATTCCTTAGCATGTTGTGTTATTTATGAATTTAAGTGCATTACATTACCAAATATCATCTCAAATAATACACCATATCTACAAACTACATTCATTCGTACAAATTTCCACTATTTTTTTTTGGATTTTGTACATCCTACGATTGTACTTCTATCCACTTAGTGAATTAATCTATGTGTACCAAGATGAACTCATGTCCATTTGATGATTTTTAAAGGACTTTCTCAATGATATTGATTCCCCAAGTTTAAATTGCCATGGTGAAGTCATGTTGTATAGTTCCCTCTGGGTATATGCTATAAATTTGTGTCATTTTGAGCACCTTTGGACATATTTGCTGCAATCATGTCGAAGGGTTCTCTAGAAATATCCTGGGAAAATAATCTTCTTGGATATCATGTGAAAATTCATGCTAGGACTACATTCTCCTCCTTGTGGATTTTTTTGACACCTTACGTTTCACTCTTGTTAAGACACTGTAATTGGGTGCTATCATGATATCTTTGATAGAAATTTCCATCATATATTATGAATTAAGCATCCCATCGCTGGAGTGCCATCTTGTCCTTTTTAGTTGATTTGGAAGGATACTTTCCCTTTTAGGTGGGCTCATTTATATCTTAGTATCGTGGACATTCGTCCATGGTCTCGATTAATGAAGAATTCATACATGATTCTAGGTTAATAATTCTTTGCATACATCCACTTGTACCTCAATAATATCTTTCTAGATTTCTACCATGGATTTGAGAGTAGCCAAAGTGTCAGTGAAGCTATAATGGGCATTTAGGAAATAAAATAATTGAACATCATCGAATATGGATGTAGTTTCCTCTAAGTATTCATGATAGGAAAATAAATTTTCATCCCTTATTTTCTAATATCTATGTATTAGGAAATTGATGAGGGATGAGTCTACATACACGTCGATTTTTCATATTCCCCTTTTTAGGGCCATCTTCTCCCCTGCAATTCAAGCCTTGTATTCAGAGATGTTGTTGTTATAGTTGAAGTTTTGATTTATGGTTATGGGATGGTGTTTTCGATCTTGAGAAATTAATAACATCCAGATTCGAAAACCTTTCTTATTTATGGATGCATCAAAATATAATTGTCATTTGTACTCATATTAATTTTTGATTACCAGAATGTCTTCATTTGGGAAGTGTGCAAAAATATGGTCTTGTTACTCTAATGGAGATTCAATGAAGTAATTCGAAATGTCATAATTTTAACGACGTTTTCATGTACATACATGATGTCAAATTCATAAGTAAATATAGCCACTTGGTCACTCTACTTGTCAGTATGGGTTTCTGGAAATAAGTATTTCAACGAATTCATTCGGGGGTTCCACTTGATTTCAAAAGCCACCATGTAGTTCCATAATTTTTTTCCCATACTAAAGACAAGTGAGATTTATCCAATGTCATTTTCCATTCTATTCAAGCATTGGGTTTTCTATTATAATAACATATGGCTTATTGCCTTTGAGATTCCTTGATGTACCAACCAAACATGGCTCTCACTATGATGTTAGTAATAGTGAGTTATAGGAGAAGAGGATGTCTAGGTCAAGGTGGATCCTATGAAGAATGTTTGGTATGGTTCAAACCGTGCATGTGTATTATATTAATTCGGACCTACAAATAAGTTAAGTTGGACTGCTTTAGGATTTGAAGAAGTTAATCAAATAAATTACCACTAATTTATTTTATTAACGGGCATATGCAACCTTAACGTGGGGAGAAATAAGTAAATAATAATAAAGAGCACAAAATATAATTTTAAGTGAAGGATCAGAGTTGAAATTATAATTATGTAGTGGTATTAATTGTAATTAATGTATTGATATTGGAATTTGGGTTTATTATTCCCATTAGGAGCCACACCCTTATCTCTCCTCCGGATCCCTTCCATAGCGTATATATATGAACATAAGGCTCCTTTTTCTTTTGGCAAGTCGTCACTCTTGAGACTCAAAAACCATTATTTGTATTTCTATGAAAGATAGGTCATGAACAACACACTCTCCTCATGATTTTTAACATCAGGAATATGTTAAGAATATTGTGAGATGAATCGTGCCTTCTTTCTAGATCAATCATCATAACATACTATTAGTGTTGAGATGAGATGAAACTAGAGAGATCTCGAAGTTAAATCCTAATTCCTCCATGTAGGATTTCACGTATGTGTAGTTCTTTTGTAGTTAGATTAATAAACGTAATCAACAAACCCTGGGGCTATCGCTCCAACAATTGGTATTAGAGAATTGTTGACATCGCTTATAGGTTGAACTAAACCATCTTGTCGAATTAAAATAATCCTATATGTGTATTGATGTTGGGTATAACATATATATGTTGTAATTTTTATTTTGTAGCAATCTAATCCAGCCATTATGGTCACTTATTTATGTTTATATTTTATGCGATTGGATCCAATGATGGTTTAGTTTCGGTTAATTTTTTTATTAAGCCTGATGAATGTAATATTGATGTAGAATTTGAACTCCTTCATGGAGTCATGTGACGCGTAAATTGTTATTGTTTTGATTGTGATTTTCAATGGAGGATTGTGAAAGGAACTTAGTGGTTGGAGGCTATTTTTGGCATGGAAATCAGTTTTGATAATGTGAATAATGGATGATTCCTAGTCTGAAAATTTTATTATTATTTTGAATTGTGAACATTAATATATGTAGTTAGAAAATAAAATTGAGTATCCATTTTGTAAAAAATAATGATCAAGGGTGTTTGTAAATTTTCTTTATCATACATTTTCTTGAAATATTAAAATAGGGCTATCCCGATATTTTGGGAAATATTTTAAATTCCATGGCCTTTTTAAATTTATTAAAATTGGAGACACTTTTTTTGATAACCCTCACAATTTTTTTTTAAATTACTAAGTGGGAGAGGGGATTTTTTAAGAGCAAATCCCATGGTCTCCATCAACGATTTGTAGACTTTAAATAATAAGTACGTCCTTCAATGAGGAATGCTAATTATTATGGTACTCAGTCCAAGTTTGCTTTAGGGTAATTTTGGATTCATTATTCATATAGACAGCCCCCATAGGAGGAGTATATGCGATTTGGGATAATCTAAAATTAGTTAGCGGTATGCACTTAGATATAAAATATTGGTAGGTTCTCCAAAGAGGAATGCTATTATTTTGTTGAACCAAAGTGTCAGCTATTTAATTTTATTTGACATAGTCTTTGTCTAAATTATAAGATTAAAAGTAATTACTGACCTATTGTTTCTAGAAAGTAGGTTCTCCAAAGAGGAATACTATTCCAATGGTAATTGTCGATGAATTTTTGTACTATTGGTACAGGAAACCTTAATTTTAATTTATAATTCAAAAGGTTATATGCCTAATAAAAATTCATTTCATATTTGATTCTCAGTATTAAGATGGGAAGCTATTTCAATCCATTTTTTATCATTCTCAAGGAAAATAAATCAACTCGACATAATTACATTGATTAGAAAAGGAATTTGGATACAGTGTTGGATGCTGAAGAGTATAAGTTTTTTCTCCAAGATATTGGTCCACATAAGTCTAGTGAGGGGGAGGTCGAAAAGGGTACACATGCTTAGTAAAAATGGATCAATGCTAATGGGATGGCTCGGTGTTACATTTTGGCATCTATGTCAATTTTTTTGCAACATCAACATCAATCGATGACCCATGCCTATGACATGATGTTGAAACTCCACGATGTGTTTAGGAATTAGAATCATGTTGCATGGAAGGTTTCCATAAAATAACTCGTGAATATAAACATAGTTGTGGGGACCCTAGTGAGGGAACATATTTTCAGGATGACGTCTCTTCTTAGTTTGCCTAGAATAGTTGGAGCAGAAATATACGTGGAAACCCAAGTCGATATTATTCTCAAATCCCTTCTTGAGTTATTTAAGTTGTTCTGGCTAAATTACTACATGAAAAAATTGTCTTGCTCTTTGGCGGAACTACTTAAATAACAACAAGAAAATGAGTGTCTCATCAAGAAGTCAGTAAGTGCTTTTGTTGTTGAGAAATGTTCTTATTTTAAGCTTATGGGAAAGAAGAAGTAAAAGAAGGCCCGAAAATCGGTTATAGTCCCTCACACAGCTCGTAGGCCTCAATGGTGTGAAAAATCCCAGGGGACAGTGTTTCCACTATAACCAATCAAGGCACTATAAGAGAATTTGTTTGATTTTCCTTAGTAAATTGAACAACGCGGGTAAATTTCATCAAGTGGTCATTGAATCATATTTTGCGATTCGTACTATTGGTACCTCGTGTGTAAATATTAGATCCACTACTCATGTATGCAATCCTTTGCAGCATTCTAGGAAATTTGCAGACTTAGTGATGGAAAGATTCATCTGATAACGGAAATTCTAAAAGAGTATTGGTTGTTATTATAGGAGACGTTCATATATGATTTAATAGCGATACGAGTTTACTTTTATAAGATTGTCTTTATGTACCTTCCATTAAAAGGAATTTGATTTCAGTTTCTTGCTTATAATTTTATGGATATTAATTTAATCTTAATAAAATCATGGCTATTGGGAAAAATAAATCTTTTATTTCTTCTGGTACATTAGTTGATAATATTTACATTATAAAGCATATCTCTCCCACATAATAAATTAATATTATGCATAATTCAATTGGACGAAATTTAAAGATGAAGGGACTCTCCTTAGTGAACCTAACGTATCTTTGTCACTCATAACCAAGTCATATTAATATAAAAATCATCCATTGACAAGTAGAAAATGGGTAATTTAGATAACTAGAAGTGGAGGCACTTTCAGGTTTTGAATCTAATTTAGAAGGTAAAATGAAGAAGTGTCCTTTCTTGGTTAATGGCTATAGATCCAATGAACCACTTGAATTGGTTCATTCTGATATATATAGGTCAATGACTACTCAAGCAATAGAGGGCTTTAAGTATTTTATGACTTTCATAGATGACTACTCAAGGTTCGGGTACATTTACCAAATGCACTATAAGTTCAAAGACTTTGAGAAAATAAAAGATTATAGGGAAGAAGTAGAGAAGAATAAAAGTAGAAGTATCAAGAATCCACGATCAAATTTCAGTGGCAAATACCTCCTAGGGGAGTTTAGGTGTTATCTAGAAGATCAAGGGATTACATCTTAATTGTCTACACTTAGTTGCCTCTGCAAAAATATTTTCGATCTTCTAGATACCAGGTGTAGACAATTGTCTACACCTAGATACTATTTTCGATAATATTTTCGATCTTCTAGATACCAGGTGCAAAAATATTTTCGATCACATCTTGATTGTTTACACCTAGTATGCCTCTACACCATATATAGATGCTTTCTTAAGTCCATAAGTGGAAAGGAGGAATATGACTCTTTTCGATATGATTATTTCCATAATGAATTATTAAGATGTCCAAGATTCATTTTATGAACATGCTTTAGAAATGATCATTTATTTACTGAACTCGGTACCTTCAAAGATTGTCGCTACTACACCCAAGGAATTGTTGGTTAGGGGAAAGCCTGAAATGAAACATATTCGGATCTAGTGTAGTCCAACGCATGTGCTGGTGAGAGATCTTAGTAAATTGGAATCAAGACTAGAATCCGAATTATCTTATGCTTTATGAGTTATTTCAATTTAAAAAAAAATACCAATTGGATATCACGACTTACTTTCTTAATGGGAATGTGGATGAATATATCTATATAGTGCAGACAAACAATTTTATAGCCCAAGCCCAAGAGCATAAATTGTATTATCTTAAAAGGTCCATTTATGGACTTAAGCAAGCATCTATATATGGAAACATTTATTTTAATTAGGAAATTAAATATTTTTTGTTTTGATCACTATCCATATGAGTCGTGTGTACAATAAGTGAAAAGTAAACGTAATGGAGTGTTTAGTACTATATATGGATGCCATTCTTCTCATTAGAAATGATGTTGGAGTGTTGGGTTTGGTTAGAGTTTGATTATCCATCCAATTCAATATGAAGTTCTTGGGATAAGATAGGCACATCCTTGAGATTAAGCTTATGAGATTTCACAAGAATAGGATTTTGGGCTTATCATAAGCGAGTTATATCGATTCCATTCTTGTCAAGTTTTGCATGCAACTTTCCAAGAAAGGCTTCATCCCTTTCAGACATAGAATATCTCTATCCAAGGGTTAGTTTCCTAAGACACCTGATGAGATAGATATTATGAATGACATCCCTTATGCTTTAACAATCAGGACCCTTATATTTGCTAGTTATGCACTAGACCCAATATCTACTTTTAATTGGCATGGTTAAGAGAAATCAGTCTAACATTGGGAAAGAACTTTAGACCGTGGTAAAGCATATGCTCAAGGACATTAAAAGGACAGTAAATTATATTCTAGTTTACTGGGCTGATAGTCTAACACCTATTAGATACCCCGACTCAGATTTTCAGTTTTATAGATATTCCTGATTAGTTATCTCAGGATATGTGTTTACCCTAGGAGGTGAGTTTACATTAGAAGCTGGATATGTTACAGATTATAAGGTAGCTTAGGAAACAATATGGCCTAGAAACTTCGTAATGTATTTAGAGGTAGTACATGTAGTTCAACGGGATATTACACTTCATTATGACAATAGCAGTGAGGTTTCTAACTTAAAGGAACCAATGATCACTAAGATAGGTAAACACATTGATCAGAAGTATCATATCAATCGAGAATTTATACTACGAGTTATCATCATAGTTACCAAGATTCCATTAGAGAAAAACCCGACAGACTATTTCATGAAGAGCTTACCAACCAATACTTTTTATAGTCACATAGCGTGGGTGGGAGTGAGATGAATTACGACATGGTTTTCAGTCTAAGTAGGATGTTGTTAGACCAGTAGGTTAAACTACGCTTTATCTATAGTTTTAGCTATGGATTTATAGTTAAAATAAAATTAGTTTTAGCTATTTTAATGATAATCATGTATGGAAATAATGTTTTCATTATTTTATATATAGCTGATGTATTTTACTCTGCTTAGTATGTGTTTCGATGTGTAGAGTACGACTTACACACAGAGGATCAGATCACCAGTTCTTGTGACATATATGTTTTGTCTTTTATAGATATAGATGGAACTGGACACACTATCAGTAGGGTTGTAGCACAATATTTTAGTTGGTCTTTCTTCATTATAGGAAATATTATAGTTTTAACTTATTATGCTAGTACATCTTGTCTGCATTGAATGGGATCGGCTTGATGTCATTGTTTTTATACTGATTTTACAAGGTTATGTACACCTTATGAATTTTAGGTTTACTTGAGGCTCTTGATTAGAAATGATTATGGACACATGCACTAGTTAGTTATTGCTTTGACTTATCGGGTTAGATTTATTATTTGATCAATAATCTTGATATATTGGGTAATTGTGATTAATGTATGATTAAAGTCTTTTATAAATAGAATCCACATCTCGGTATAGATATTGGTGATAACCCATTGAGATGTTTATAAGTTTGGTATATGTCAAACCCTATAGGTGGATTATGTTAACCTGGTGCTACAAATAAGTTAAGATAAATCGCTTAAGGAATTAAAGAAGTCAATCAAATAAATTAATAGTAATTTATTTTATTAACAGGTATCTGTAACCTTAACTTGAGGAGAATTAAGTATTTGATAATAAGAAGCTTTCGATATAATTTTGAGTTAACGAGTGGAGTTGTAATTAAAATTTTATAGTTGTATTAATTTTAGTAATGGTGTGGGATTAGAATCTGAGCTGGATTAGATTTTCTCAGTTATGCTAGGATCCATGTCCTTATTTCTCCTTAGAATCCCTACCGTATCCTATAAGTATGCACATAAGGCTCCTTTTTCTTCAACCAAGTCATCATTCTTGAGACTAAAAAATCATAATTTGGATTTGACAGAAGGAGAGAGAATATAGAAAAAAGTTGTGAGGCCAAGGTGATTATAAAGGAAAAGCACGCATTTTGCTCGTGACTATTCATATTAGGAATACGGTTGAATATCGTGGGGTGCATTGAACCGCATTCTAAATTCTGATATGAGATTAAACAAGAGATATCTTGAACATAAACCCATGTTCTACCTTGCAAGGTTTCACGCATATGTAGCTATTTTGTAGTTTGATTTATACATGTAATCAACATACCCCATGGTTGTCTCTCTAATTGCTTTATATTGGCACTACATGATCCATATGCCTATTGGTAAGACTTCTTAGGATTGAACATTTTATTTGTTAGGTAGAGTTGATAGGCAAGATCAAAGGTATGGATCTCTTAATTCTTATTCTGCAGTAAGAGAATTTACCCCTAAACCATGGTTGGGTAGAGGATTACTATTATCATTGGTCTTTGGTTTATTCGGCTTAGTAATATTTCCTTGGTAGACAAAATCTTAGATAGAAAACCGAAGACCTCGACATCCTTCTGGGTTATGCCCCATCACCTGATGATACTGGCCATAAAGGTCATTACTAAAAACTTCTTATAAGAGATTGAGAAATAATTTGGGATCTCGGTGATTTA